>MU781531.1:0-26485 GCA_026770625.1 Nicotiana glauca
TTTTTTTTTTTTTTTTTGAATGACATGTTTGTTGTTTAACTTAATCTGTTTGGACGAGTTCTGATTGTTAAGGTCGTTTATCCACCTATAGTCCCATATTATTTGTCGGCTTCATAATGTAAAGTAACTTTGGTCTATCAAAAATTTTTCTATAACAATTAAGCTCAACAGTTATATTGGTATTTTCACACACAACTAGGATAAAGGAACGTAGCTCCAGTTGAAAGAAAGTTTAAATTTTTTATGAATAAGAATTAAGAGAATAATTTGAACACGTAGTAAGGTGCGGGACCCTCATAAATGTATATATTAAAAATATTAGACTTCGGGATGAGCCGTTTAGTGAATTGCACGGCCTTCCCCAAAATAAGAACGCGTTAGTCACTTTAGGCGCGCTTTTAATAATTTACTTTCTTAAACACGGGTGCACATTTATGTGACCCAAATCCAAATCTCAACAGAGTCGAAATGTGTCGATAATCACGGGTACATTGATTGTGATGTGGTTCAAGATGCATTTTCACGACGTTGCAATTCTCTTTTAAAATAAATAATAATAAAAGCGGTTTATTAGCCTTTAAATAATAAGTGAGACGAGCCTCGCCAAATAACACGCAAATTGCGGGGCCCTCAGTAGGAGGCTATTTTAAATGCTTAGATATCGGGACAGGCCGGTTAGCTAAATTTTACGGCCTTCTCAAAATAACGATACGCTAATCGCTTTAGGCGCGTCTTTAATAATTTATTTTCTTAAATTCAGGTGCACATTTATGTGACCAAAATTTAAATCTCAACGAAGTCGAAATGTGTTAAAGGCCACAGGCGTACTGGTACGGTGTGGTCCGAAGCACATTTTTACGACGTTACAATTCTTTGTTAAAATAATAATAACAATATTAAAAGCGGTTAAAAGTTAAAATTTGCACATAAGTTAAAACATGTTATAAAATCAAGTAAATAAGCCAAATATGACAATTAAGCGACCGTGCTAGAACCACGGAATTCGGGAATGCCTAACACCTTCTTCCGGGTTAACAGAATTCCTTATCCGGATTTCTGGTTCGCGGACTGTAATACATAGTCATTCTTTTCCTCGATTCGGGATTCAACCGGTGACTTGG
Source organism: Nicotiana glauca (assembly GCA_026770625.1). Classification (NCBI taxonomy): domain Eukaryota; kingdom Viridiplantae; phylum Streptophyta; class Magnoliopsida; order Solanales; family Solanaceae; genus Nicotiana; species Nicotiana glauca. The sequence continues at coordinate 1,122 of MU781531.1, forward strand.
GACACCATTAATCTTCCAAGTGGCGACTCTGAATTAAATAAAATAATCCCGTTTCGATTGTTCTTTAATTGGAAAAACTCCCTTTACCACGCCCTTCACGGGGTGCGGTAGCGCCGAAAGGAGGTGTGACAAACACAACTCAATTGAACTTGTTAGTATCAATTGCAACAGTTAAGAACAGAGTTGCAGAAGCAGGAAAGGAAAATTGTAGAAAAGCTTCAGAAGTCACACAGTGCAAACCGCTCAAAATCTACTGCAACCGAACTGGGGTCACCATGGACCGCACAAAATCAACCACGTTCCGCAAAGAGGTGGGTTCAAACTACCCACTCTTTGTATCTAGGCAGTGCAGACCGCACAAAATGGTAGTGCGGCTGCACTGGGCCACTGTGGTCCGCACAAAATGTAGTATGGCCGTAGTGCTTGAGGTTTAGCTTTCAGAAAAATAAGTAGTGCGGTCCATACAAAATGGTACTGCGGACCACACAAGGGCACCGCAGTCCGCACAAAAACGACCACTGTCCGCACAGGGTACCCTGTTGTGGCACTAACTTAGGGTTTCAAATTTTTTTGATTTTAAGCTTAATTAACACCCAAGTAATGTCTCTACATGCTTGCCCATTGTATTGAGCTACCTAAGCATACATTAAACAAAAATTTAAATACCTGAACCTAACTAAATGAAAAAGCTACGGGAGGAACACAATAAAAAACAAGAAAAACAAAAAGAAAAGAGGGGAATAACAAAAGTAAAGCAATTAAAAAGAAATTAAGGTTCCAGAAATGAGATGAGATAAAGATTCACGAAGCAAAGCAATGAATTACGGGTAAAGGGTGTGATGAACAGTATTCTAGGGCTCTGAGATGCAAAGATTCGAAAAGTGTAAAAGGTGGGACTCAAGGACTAGTTATAGAAAAAGCCCTGGGTCCCAGCTTACCTACCCCAGTACGAACTACACAAAAATGGATTGCGGTCCGCACTGTACAAAAATTTGCAGGTTTGAGGAGGCAACACACTGCGGTCCGCACAAAATGGACTGTGGATCACACAAAATGTAGTGTGACCGCAGTGGCATAGTTTAGAGAGTTGTATTTTTACTCTTTCTTCATTGTGGTCCGCACAGAATGGACTACGGCCACACTGACAACTTCAGAGACCTGGTCATTTTTTCCAATATGTCCTGCACTGCATCAATACAATCATGTAATATCTCACAACCAGTTAGCCTAAAAATCAATCCTACACTACAATGAAAATTAAATAAAAAGAAAAAGAAAAATACATGGGTTGCTTCCCAAGAAGCGCCTGATTTAACATCGCGGTACAACGCATGTTACCATCCAATTATTTGAAATGCACAAGAGCCACTACATGGCTATCATCAAACTTCCCCAAATAGTGCTTGACCTTATGCCAATTCACTCTAAAAACTTCCCCACTTTTGTTCTTTAACTCAAGAGCACCAAACGGGGTCACACACACTACTTCAAATGGTCCGCTCCACTTTGACTTTAGCTTTTCGAGTAACAACCTTAGCCAATAATTGAATAAGAGAACCAAATCTCCCACCTTGAACTCCTTGCCTCGAGTATATTTGTCATGAAGATATTTCATTTTATCCTTATACAGGGATGAACTAGAGTAGGCATGGAACCTAAATTCATCGAGTTCATTAAATTGCTCTTCCAGAAGATTAGTAGCTATATCCCAATTAAGATTCAACTTCTTCAAGGCCCACATGGCCTTATGCTCTAATTCCACTAGTAGATGACATGCTTTCCCAAACACCAACCGGTACGGTGACATACCAATTAGAGTCTTGTAAGCAGTTCGGTAAGCCCATAGAGCATCATCCAACTTTTTAGACCAATCGGTCCTATTGACATTGACAATTTTGGACAAAATACTCTTGATCTCCCTGTTGGACACTTCAACCTAGACATTTGCTTGAGGATGATAAGGCGTAGACACTTTGTGATTGACACCATACTTGGAAAGCAAGGCATCAAAAGCTCTATTACAAAAATGTGATCCTCCATCACTAATAATTGCCTGAGGAGTCCCAAACCTTGTGAAAATGCACTTCTTTAAAAATGTGAATATGGCCTCAACCCATTTTCAGACATAATCAACTGCTACAAGAATGTAGGTGTTTCCGCACGAACTTACAAATGGGCCGTAAAATCGATACTCCATACATCAAAGATATCCACTTCGAGAATGGTGTTTAGAGGCATTTAATATTTCTTAGAAATACCGCCCACTCTTTGACATTGATCACACCCTTTTACTAGATCACTTGCATATTTGAACAAGGTTGGCCAATAAAAACCACAACTCAGAACTTTTGAAGTTGTCCTCGCCCCTCCATAATGGCTACCATAGGGGAGGAATGACAAGCCTCTAGGATACTAAATTGCTCCTCCTCAGGTACATACCTCCGGATCACTCCGTCGGTGCAAATCTTGAACAAGTATGGATCGTCCAAATAGAAGTCCAGACTATCTCGTTTGAGCCTCTTCCTTTAGTTAGAAGAGAGCTCACACGGGATGATGCCGGTCACAAGGAAATTAGCAATGTCCAGAAACCATGGCATATCACTCATCGACATAGAAAGTAGCTGCTCATTGGGAAATGCATCATTGATCTTTAGGCCATCACACGACCTTCCTTCCTCCTCCAAGCTGGACAAATGATCCGCCACTTGGTTTTTACTACCTTTCCAGTCCACGTTCTCCAAATCAAATTCTTGAAGTAATAAGACCCATCGTATCAGTGTAGCTTTGGAATCTTTCTTTGTCATCAAGTACCTAAGAGCTATATGATCGGTGTGCACTATGACTTTGGCTCCCATAAGATATGGCCGAAAATTTTCCATTGCAAACACAGTAGCCATCAATTCTTTCTCTGTCACCTTGTAGTTCCTTTGAGCTTCATTCATTGTCTTGCTCGCATAGTACACCAGATGAAACATTTTGTTCACTCTTTGACCCAAAACTACCCTAACCACAACATCACTCGCGTCGCACATGAGCTCGAAAGGCAAGCTCCAATTGGGTGCGGTAATGATCGGGGTGGAGGTCAACTTATGCTTGAGAAGTTCAAAGGCTTGCATACATCCCTCATAAAACACAAATTTTGTATCCATTTATATCAACTTACACAAAGGATTCACTACATTTAAAAAGTCCTTGATAAATTACCGATAGCACCCCGCATGTCCAAGAAAACTTCTAACCCCCTTGACAGAAGTGGGGGGGAGGAAGTCTTGAAATCACCTCAATTTTGGCTTTGTCAACCTCAATTCAATTCTTTGAAATTTTATGACCCAAAATGATGCCCTCCTCAATCATGAAGTGGCACTTTTCCCAATTTAGCACAAGATTGGTGTCTTCACACCATGCTAAAACTCTATTCAAATTGTTTAAAAACATATCGAATGAATCACCCACAACACTGAAGTCGTCCATGAACACCTCCAAAATATCTTCCCCCATATCGGTGAAAATGGCCATCATACACCGTGTGCATTGCGCAACCCAAAGGGCATCCGAGAGAAAGCAAAGGTTCCATAAATACAAGTAAAGGTTGTCTTCTCCTGATCCTCGGGAGATATCAAATTTGATTGTACCCTGAATAACCATCCAGGAAACAATAGAAGGCACGCCCAGCAAGATGATTAAGCATTTGGTCCAGGAAAGGCAATGGGAAGTGATCCTTGCGGGTCACCTTGTTCAGCTTACGGTAGTCCATACATACCTTCCATCCGGTCACTTTCCGGGTTAGAATAAGTTCATTATTAGCATTGGTTACCATGGTTATACCAGCCTTCTTCGCTACACACTGCACCAGAGAAGTCCATGAGCTGTTAGAGATAGCATACATCACACCGGCATTTAACCACTTGATCACCTCTTTTTTCACAACTGATTGCATTGCCCTGTTCAACCTCCTTTGATGTTCCAAGGAGAGTTTTGCATCATCTTCCAAAATAATTTTGTGCATACAGAATGCGGGGCTTATTCCCTGAATATTAGCTAGAGTCCATTCAATTGCCTTTTTCCACTTTTTGAGCATCGTCAATGTAGCGTCTACTTGCATGTTAGTATGACAAGAGGAAAAAATAACTGGTAAAGTTGAATTCGAGCCCAAGAATTCATACCTGAGATGTGGAGGCAAAGGCTTCAACTCCAACACTGGGGGTTCCTCAATTGAAGGCTTTGTTGGAGGCGTATTTCTATTTTCAATATCCAAAGAGAGTTTCCTAGGCTCATAAGAAGAAGATCCTATTCCATGTGAAGCATTCACGCACTCCACTCGGCCCGCATCATCATTGACATTAAAATTCAACAATACGGCCTCTAAAGGGTCCTCAACATTGATCATTGCACTAGTATCATCAATCATCACAGCAGTGACGAGATCCACAAATGAGCATACTTCTGTACAACTGGGTTGCTTCATTGATTTGCACACATGAAAAATGACCTTTTCATCACCCATCCTAAAAGTGAGTTCCCCTGCTTCCACATCTACTAGAGCCTTCCCCGTAGCAAGGAAAGGTCTCCCCAATACGATAGGAACTTCATAGTCTACCTCAAAATCCAAGATCACAAAATTAATTGGCAAGATAAATTTATCCACCTGGACAAGCACATCATCAACTATACCCAATGGTCGCTTCATTGATCTATCCGCAATTTGCAAACTCATGGAAGTTGGCCTTGGTGGCCCAACACCCAAAGTCTTGAAAATTGAGTAGGGCATCAAATTGATACTAGCCCCTAGGTCACACAAAACTTTAGCAAAGTTTGCATTCGTAACATTGCAAGGGATTGTGAAAGCACCGGGATCCTCAATTGAATGTACTGTAGAACTAACTTGGTGGGTCATCTTGATAGTTTCACAGTCCATGGATCTTTTCTTTATCACCAAATCTTTCATGAATTTAGCATAGCCATGCATTTGCCCCAAAGCCTCCACCAAAGGCACATTGATGGATAGGCTCTTCATCATGTCAATGAACTTTTTAAACTGATTCTCATTTTTTTTGCTTGGCTAGCCTTTAAGGATAGGGTGGAGGGGGCCTAGTCAAGGGTGCCTTGGCTTTTGGCACAACCGGCTCCGGCATGTCAATTACGTGATCCTTAGACAGGTTCACGTCATTTTGCATTTCCACCTCGGCATCCTGAATATCAATCCTCACTTCTTGATTGACATTCTCATCTACCACATTCTCAACCACCAAAGGAACATTATCTTCTTGCAACTCAAATTCATCACCCAAAACTTGCTTTTGTTTGGAGGCATTCACATCACCGCCTCTTCCACTCCTTGTAGTTACCACCATAACATGATTGTTCCCACCCTTTGGGTTCACTACCGTATCACTTGGTAGAGCACCCTTAGGGCGTATACTCAAGGACTGAGAGATTTGTCCTAGTCGCACCTCCAAATTCCTAATTGAAGCATTGTGAGAAGCCAATTGTGCATCGGAATCTGCATTATTTTTCATCATTTGTTCGAACATCATTTCAATTCTACCCATTTCATTGTTGGATGAACTAGGACCTGGGAAGGAAAAGGTGGTGGATTGCTCGATTGTTGGTACATTGAGGGCCTTTGAAAACCTTGCCCCTGATTGCCTTGATTGTTGTTCCATCCACCCTGATTGTTGTTGTTCCCCCAGTTTCCTTAATTGTTCTGATTGTTGTTTTGATTTCCCCAATTCAAATTTTGATTATTGTTTCCCCAATTGTTGTTCCCTTGTTGGTGATTGTTCCAATTATTGTTGCCTTGTTGTTGACTACCCCAATTACCTTGGGACCTCCATTGTTATTGTTGGTTGGAAGAATTGCCTCTTTGTCCTTGATAATTGTTCACATATTGTACCTCTTAATTTTGCTCATCATAGCCATCATCTTGAAATCCATTACCATCATTGTCAAATTGATCTGATTCCCTTGGTTCTATTGACCTCTTCGCTTTCTTTGGTTCACTAGCATGTTAACACCCTCCATAGCATTTTAGTGAGGATTTTGGACTTATTGCAACTGTGCCTTTGCTAGTTGGTTCATGGTAGTTGTCAATTCCGCTATCGCTTGCCCATGGTCATGTAATTCTTTGTGCAAATGAGTGACTGTAGGGTCACCCTGGGGCATATTGGCTCTACTTTGCCATACGGAGGATGTATCCGCCATCTCATCAAGAATGGCACAAGCTTCATCACACATCAACTTCAAAAAATTAAACCCAACAAGTTAATTGACTATGCATTTATTTGTAGTATTGATGCCCCGGTAGAAAGTTTGTTGCAGCATATTCTCCGTCATGTCACTGTTGGGGCATTCCTTCACCATAGTTCTATATCTCTCCCAAATCTCATGCAATGGTTTGGTGGGCTCCTACTTGATAGCCAATATCTCGTCCCGAAGTGCTGCCCTATGTCCCGGTGAAAAGAACTTTGCTATGAACTTATCCGCCAACTCATCCCAAGTAGTGATGGAATGGTTGGCAAGTCGCTCAAGCCAATCCTAAGCCTTCCCTCTAAGTGAGAATGGGAAGAGTCTCAACTGGAGTGCATCTTCGGACACATTAGTTTGCTTGCTCCCCCAACAGGTATCCACGAACCCCTTGAGATGTTTGTAAGCATTTTGAGTGGTAGAGCCCGCGAAGTACCCATGCTGCTCCAACAATATCAGCATCAAATTAGTAATTTGAAAATTTCCTACACGAATCCGGGACAAAACAATTGCACTCGCATAGCCTTGGTTGGGAAGAACTTTAGGAGCCACTCTTGGAGGTGGCGGAGGAAGGTCTAGAATACTGTCATTTGCATTGGCCTGGAGGCCTCTACGTTGTCCTTCAGGTACAAGAGGCACCTCTTCATCTCCATTGTCATCTACCTCCTCCCTCACATTCATATTTCCAAGAATGTCATTAGCATTTAAAGCCATTTTGTACCTCAAGTATTGACATACATAAATTAGTAACAAAGAAGGAAATAAGAACAAAATACAAATCTATCTAGATAGATAAACAAAACCATTAGCTCCCCAGCAACGGCGTTGTACGCGACAAAACCAGAAGAGTTGATTTTTTACTATTCAAGACATTTTAGAAGCCTTCCCCGAAACCCTGAGGGTGGAAGGCCACGAGCGAGTTCTCGACCTCAGGGATCGTCAGGGTCCAACTCGAAGGAAGCGAGGTCCGAAGACGGGATAGAAGAGGAAGTCCCTTAAGAACATGGCTACACCTAACAAATCCGGCCTACCTAGAGCCTACCGTGAGGTCTTGCGTCGATCCGTCCCGTCATTGTACGCTTGCAATTAACTTGTACTATATTGAGTCCCCTCGCCTATATAAGGGGGTTCATCCTACCTTGTAACGGACTGATGTTGCTCCACTTCTCCACTATGCAATAATATCTCTCTCTCTCTCTCTCTCTCTCTTCTAAGATATTTGTCTTCATTGACCCCGAGGTCGCCTTATCGCTTTATTGTTTGTTCACTTGTTCTTCATTATTCGGCTCAAGATCGGCAGTATAGAGCTTTATTTATCCATATTTTTACTTGTTATCCCCTTCTCGAATACCCCCGACAAGCTCGAGATAAGCTCGAGGCTCGGCTCTGAGGTATCTACTAGCCCTCTGTGCGCCCGAGGAATGTCCCCTTATTGGTTCGATTACTGCTCTGGTTAACTCGATCTCTACCGCTTTACTTTGCATTTTAACACTAACAACCCTTTTAAAATAGCTCGAGAATAGATCACGTATTTTTAGAATCCCATTTACAAATCTAATTGTTTTTACCATTTTCACGGTAAACAGTTTGGCGCCCACAGTGGAGTTAAAAATAATAGCGATTATTCTCTTGTTAGTTTCGTCATTTAAACTCACGATATGTTTCATACTTTTTCCTGCCCAAGATCTTTCTATTTTAGGTCAATGATCTGCTCGATAAGGGAGATCGAGGACGACAACCCCAAAAATTGCAAAGAGAACAGTATGGCCGCTCTAACAACTGGCACGACATCGCAGGACCTTGATAACGCATCTGGATTGGTTCGAACAGGCGCAGGTCTGAACGTCGCACAGTAGGGTAATGAAGTCTCGCGCGCCGATGGCGTTACGCAGCATGTTAACCAATAGAAAGCCCGAAAAATCCCAGCCCGGGTAGAACGGGAAGTTAATCTTTGTGCTATTTTTGAAATGTTGCAGGATTAGCATTTGGCTATCTCGCAGCTGCAAAGCCACTCGAAAACTCTCAGCGCGGAAGCACCCAAAGTATTTCCCCGCTTGAAGCCAGTACCCGGGGTATCGGGCTGCGATGAACCAACAACCTATCCTGTAGTGGTAAGGATGCTGGAAGAGCTTATCGTAAAGATCGAATCATGCTCGCGGAGACTCATATAGAAACCGTCTCCCAAAGATACAATATATCAGAACTTATTTCGCGAAAGTCAGAAACGGCAAAATTCCCTAGGAGTGACCGGACCTCAAGTCCTCAGGGGCGCATTGCTATGTATGCACACCCGTCTAGGTACAACGACCTCTAAAATGGAGAAATCGGGCTCATCCCGATAAGGAACCATGACATGAGATTTGGGCTCAGAAGGAACCATGACATGGCGCCATTGTTCGGCACCTGGTCTCGAGGACCCGCTCACCGTACTAGCGCGGTCTGTAGAAGCACACATCGACACCATCAAAATGATGCCAAAAGGGCCCAATACACCAAAGGCCGGGAAAGAGAGAAATAAAGCATCACAAGAAGTTGCACCCCGCTCCCCTACAGGACAAATGAGACCGCTTCCGATCTCGAGTAGTCGGACGGCACAGGCCTTTGCCCAAAACCCTAACAAAGCATACCAAGCGGCTCTAGAGCAGTTCGAGCAAAGCCTGGTCAAGTATCCGATCAGGGCTTGGTCGGATACCAGCAATCGACACCGGACCCAAATCAGGACCGCGGATGAACCTCGAATAACCCTTTGGGTTCGGCATATCCGGGTAGGTTCCAAGCAGAGGAGCTGACACTGAATGAATGGAGCCATCATCCATACGACACAAATGGAAGAGACGATTCGAGGGTCAGCACGTTTCGCAACAACAAGGCAGTAGCCCGAGGACAGCACCCTCGAGGAACCACCAATGATACCGCATTCGACAAGACGCAGCCGGCAAGGAAACCTCGCCTGATAGAGCTCGACTTCAATGTTGCAGTTCCAAGCATAGTGGTCACCATAAGTGAAGATGGGGACTCGAGGCTGCCTGAATCTATTCAATGGAAACCCTTCCTGGGAAATCGGGGTCCACCACGGGATTCACGAGACGCTCAGAGTCACAGATCCAAAAGGGCAGCAACTGTGCCATTTAACAAGCAAACCCGGGTTCGGCTCCACGGATGAAAGGAGATTAGATGAAGCAGATCCGGCGAGCCGCGACATATCATCGTAGCTATCAAAGGATGGCGGTACCCTATGAAGATCCGCAAACATAGAATACAGGCACCCATCGTCGGAAAGAGGCGGTACCAGAAAATACTCCCAAAGGACACCTCCTCGCTCGAGGGAAAAGATGCCGAGACTCCACCTTGACATCGCGTTAACATATTGGTAATCCCTCCTCTCATTTCACTCATTTTTTATAAAACATGCATTTATGAGTGCAGGTGGATAGGCCAAATTGTACTAACGATATTGGGCCAAAGCCAATGGGACAATCCTGACTAACGTCACTCTAGGTCCGGATCCCTAACAGGTTCCTGATGTAGATCACCATAAATGACCAAATCACTCCCTCTGTGGGGGCCGCCCGAGCTCAGGCCGATACATCGAGCGACATAGGGCGCAAACACTTTGAATAGGCAACGGTGAATATGTCGCCTGGGGTGCGATTCCGACCTCGCTCCGCAAAGGTGGAGAACCTCACGACAGATGCGGGGCCAAAACATCTAGCTACGAGTGATAAAAGGAGTTCCCTCATCTTATATGCCCATGGCTAGCATTGCCCTCAAATAAGGTCAGAGGGTAAGGACAATCACATCATCGATCAGGCCTGGCCGAACGAGGAGGGCGACTGTCGCGGGGCTTGTTCCCCGGGGTGCAGCCTCCTTCATATTATTTCCTTTCCCTTCATGTTGCTAGGAAGGCAGCTGAGGCATTCAGCAGATCTGGATCTCGCTCGAGAGTCCGCGGTCACCAGGGGGCCCGCCGGGCATTTCTTCCTCAACCAGATTTCTAACGGGAAGAAGATTCCGCCAACAAGATTATTAGTAGGATTGCACATCCCCGAGAGTGGACCCGACGAGATTGCAATCTTCTCTCCGAAAAATTCTCAATATGGAATCATACAAGCACATCGGATAATCAGGGGAATCACACCCATACGAACCAGACTCACAGCATCGAGACAATATGTATTTGCATCTTATGTTTTCACCAAGAAATAAAGAATATTTTTTAAGCATTCCATGCCTCGAAGAAGATTATTTAGGCTTATCCTCAGCAAAAACCTATCCGCCAGATGTATCCCGAGATACCTGGAGACTTAAAAAATTCGATATCCGTATGACCCTAGGGTCAATATGCCGGGCTCACCAAGCCCTTATGGGGCAACTCCTAGCTCACGAGAAGCGGCCTTCAGTCTTAAACAACTCGATGACTCAGATACTGCCACCAATCTCTATCGAATGCGTCCCGAAACACTTGTAGACTTAAAACAGTTCAACATCCACCCTACCTCAGGGTCGGAATTCCGGGCTCATAAGGCCCTCACAATCAACTCCGGATTCGCAAAAAGTTGTCTTCAAGCCTAGGCAGAACCCGTCGACTCGAAAAATCATTGCCAATCGCCATATATTGGAAAATCCAAAATTGTAAGACCTTAACGGGCAGCCTCGACAAAAACAGATCTATTCTCCATACACTGTAAGACCTCAACAAGAATGGCAAACTGTAAGACCTCAACAAGCATGAAAAATATCGCAGTTTAGGCTATATGTCGCATTTGTAAGAATCCCTAAAGGGCATACCCTAGGTGTAGACACCTAAAACTACTCAGGATCAAAAATGGCCCCGGCCAAACGCACACGACTCCGGTCAAAAGGGCTGCTTCAGCCCAAAAAATGCTACTCGAGGAAGCCCGACCTTTACTAAAAAATCCTCTGAATCTACTTCAGAAAGAACCGGTTAACACAGGCTTCGCTCAATAGGCAAAAAAATGAGTCCCGACCACGTCTGCTCCAAAATCACAATAACATCGATCTACTCGACCTACGATCTATGAACCTTTCAAGGTGCTCGAAACATCGCTGACTACAACTTGAAATCGAGATTCTTTTAGAACCGACGACAGGTCAGCAAAAATAATCAATAAGACCTTAATGAGAGCCATTGTCACTGGCTTAAAAGTTGACAACTTGAGGATTAAAGTGAGCTCGAATCGTAACCCGATTCGGAGACCGGATCCAAAATAGTAAATCAAAGCAAAGCCTCCGGGCCTCACAATAAATAACGTAAGTGAATTTGTCGCCAACTAAGCAAAGCCTCCAGGACTCATATCAAAAGGTCCCCGCAACCAAACAACATAAGTTCCATTGTCGCTAGCAAAGCAAAGCCTCTGGGCCTCATATCAAAAGGTCTCAACGACCAAACAACAAAAAGGTCGGCATCGCTGGACAAAAACTCAAAAGAGATTTAAGGGTCGATTACAGCTCGAGTTGTAACGCGACTCAGAGACTATACCCAAAGATCGTAACACTCCTAAAAATATGAAATCAATGCCATTGTCTCCGATCGAAGCCTCCGAAAAGGGTCAATTACAACTCAAATCACAACGCGATTCGAAGATTGGACCTGAAAAATCGCCAAACGCCCAAGGGCACAGAATGAGAATCATTATCGCCAGCCCAAGCAGGCTCAAGGTTAGGCTAAACTTAAGTTGAATCTCGACTTGGAGACTGAGCCTGAGGAAAATTCAACGACAAAATGCCGGAAGGCACAACCCAAACAATGCTATCAATGATCAAGACAAATCTCCAAGACGCACACCCGCAAAATCATTTCAGCTCAGAAGCATGAAGGGTCTCACCCTCCACCCAGGCAGGCGAGAAAAGGCTGGGGGCAGTTGAAGCTCGAGACGTAACGTGATTCAGGGAGCGATCCCAAAACCGGTCCACACGTCTGAGAACAAGGAAAAAAAAGGGGGTACAAAGGGCATAATGCTTTAAAGCTCTTCTTACATTACATACAAAAAAACATTCTCCACTTACAAGCGTGCTCTACGCAGGGAGTCAGATTACAAAATGGTAGAATCAATACTTTTGTGCCAAAGGGCTGCAGCCCATCAAGTTTGCCCTCAACAACGTCCACGAGGAGTGACCGAGCGTCTCCCTTGAGCCTTGAGCCTTGAGCTAATTACTCCGAGAGAACGAAGCCTTGAGCTCCAACCTCCTCGAACACCTCTCTCTAGGATCTGTAGCAAACATAGTCCTTGATCATCTTCTCACGATCAAGGGCTTGCCTCAACTCGGATTGAGCGTCAGCAGCTTCCTTTATGCAAATCACCATCTCGCGATCAGCCCTGGTTCGGCTTAACGCCGCTTCCGCCCAGGTATTAGTTATCTCGGGCCCTGAACTTTGAGAGGTCAGACTCAAGTCTCTTGATCATACCCGCCTTAATTTTGGTATTGTCATGGTCAAGTTGAGTTGGACCTCGAAGGAAGGGATCCTTGCCGAGACGCTCATCTCCTCCAAAGCTTGAGCCTACACTTGAGCTCTTAGCTCCTCACAAGCGACCCTGACATGGTTCACCTCGCCTTTAAGGTACTACAAGGCCTCTACCTTTTACCGTAGCTGATACAACAAGAGGAAGTTAACCTTAAAATTAGAAAGAAGTGAAACGCACATAACAGGAAGTTACCTGCTCCATCAAATAGCTCTCATAGTTTGAGCTCTGATACGCCTCATATCGCCAATGCTACAACTCAACCTCCTTCTCCTTACAAAGAAGCCTAAGGGATTCTCCCTCATCCAGGATCCTCTGGAACTTGGCCTTTTGACGTAGCAACACGAGCTTAAGCTTGTCGTAGGCCTCCGCAGGAAAGATTCGATAAGAAGAGAAAGATGCGGGATACGAGAAAATTGTGCACAAACTCACCGTGAAGTAAAGATGACAGATTTCCTCCAGGTCAGAACATGCTCCTGCTGATCCTGCCCCTGCGACCCCGGAAGAACTGGCCTCGGGCATAACATGCTCGCTCAGAGGAGCCATTTGCCGAGAAACAGACGATCCGAGAATAGCTGACTCGGGCAATGCACCGTCTTAAGGAATATCAGCCCGACCAGCACCACCAAAGGCTCCTTCGTGTTGTGGGATCCGGTCCCTCTCATTACTGCCATCTCTCGGCCTGGAGGTCGATGACTCTATCTCCTCTCCGGAAAAGTGCTACCCCGCCCCAAGGAACCGCCTGATACGTGCAAACAGTGAATCCAGTACGAATAAGATGGCAAAATATTACCTCGGGAACATACCAACAGGAGAAAAGTAACATTCCACGTACCTTGTTGGTCTACTTCCCACCTAATGCGAGACATAGCTCGCCACCTGCGTTCATCGCTAGTCGAATGGATCACCAACCTCCGAATCCAGCCGGGCAGATCATCGAATTGGCCTGGCATCGAAGTTGCTGTAATAAGGAAAGTAGCATTGTTATTTGGCCGATTTTTGCCATGAACAAACTCTAATAAGAGCAACAAAGCACCTCACTTACGTGCGTGATTCCATCCCTTGAGGAATGGCAGAAACTCCATAGGAATGATATCGGTCGCTCGAACTCGGATGAACCAACTAGCCCACTCTCGATCTCCGCCCTCCTTATCATCGACAACTAAGGGCGTGGGCGAATGACTCCTCAGGGTCAGCAAACCTCGATAATGAAAAGGCCGATATAACCTGACGAGATGATCAAGCGTGAACTCAAGCCCAACTTTCTCCGTAAAGAATCTCATCATCAACACTGTTCGCCAAAACGACGGATCAATTTGCACTAGAGTAACCCGATACTTCAAACAAAAGTCGAGTGTGACCTTATCAAGAGTACCAAATACAAAGGGTTATAGATATATACTCAAGATCCCATCAGCAGGGTCCGCGATACCTTCATCAGGGGCAAACACCCGCAGTGTCACTCGTTGCTCCACCCGTAGTATCGCCTCGCCATCTCCAAGCGTTCCTCTATTATCAAGGATGCCATCTCCATAGCAAATTCCTTTGACTCTCCAGCACTGGGAACAGCGTTCTCCGCCCTTGGCAATACCGGTTTTGAGGTGGTCTTCATGACTGTGGCGGTACTGACAAAATGAAGCAAAGGCAAGCACCAGCGCTTTTCGCACTCTAAGAGACATGGAGCTATGTACCGAAATAGAAGAACAACTACCCAAAAATAAGCGCAGCCCCACAAGAAGGCCGAAGCCGCCCCTCTTATATGGAAGAGGCAACGGCGAGTCGCCTGCTCAATGTAAGCTTCAGAAAGCCAATAGCCTCTATACGAATCGACGAGTCGATGCCCAACCCAGGAAACGTCTTCCAATAGACAACTAAGCTCGATGAGCCGCGCGAATTATCTCCATGCTCGAGACAACATTTCGCATTTGGAGCCCCCGGCCCCTAAGAAACGGGGTCAAAATTAGCTCCAAAGCACCGGTGCCAGACGCAAGGCATACGCCCGGGCTCGTGATTCCCTATCCGGAGGAATAAAACCCTAAAGCTCCGATCTCCAAGGCTCCATGAGGCCCCAAATAAGTGGCCCAAACATAGGCAAAATCCTCAAATGGAAGCTAGCCTTACACTCCCTGAACAAGTTATCCACTTCAAAAAATCAACAGGGCTGATCGAGGCACCCGAAGATGACCTTCATCGAGGATAGCATTCCCGAAGGCCCCGGAATTCGATGCATGATCCCCAAACAAACCAGCAGGCCCCGATAAGCCCGAACTTGTCCGATCGGCCCTCCATCAATCCAAAATACGACAAAAAAATATCGAGGAAAAGCCTGGACAACCAGCTGGAGACCAGAACAAGCAATCACAGTAGATTACGACGGCCCATAAACAAGAGAAGGCATTCAAAATCCCGAAGGGCATAAGATAAAATGAATGCCAAGAGGGAAGCAGAATTCTACCGCACGTGGCTCGGAAAGATCATCTACAGATAAAAAAAGGGCTCATGGGGTACCCCAAAGATGCCCTACATCCCGGGTAGTACCCTCGGAGGCCTCAGAACTCAGCATAAACTCATAAACTCTTACAACACCAATCTATCGGGCCAACCAGAGTTGTCCCGAAAGATGACAATAGGACTGAAAAGACCCATGTCGATCGACGAAAAACCAAGGCAAACACTTACATCCAAGTCAAATATCAGCAATCATCAACACAGAAAGGTACATTCAAAGAGCCTCGAAGGGCATGAAGGCATAACAATAGCTGAATAAATTCGAAAGAAGAGGTCAACAAATCCCCCGGAGGGTTATTACATACAAAGAGAAAGCTTACAAAGGGTTCCCTAAGAAGATACGACAAAGGGGAATACATGAAGAAAAGTCCTAAAACCTACTCTACCTCGGAGGCATATTCTCGGTGGCAGAGTCTTCGAGAATTGTTGCCCCGGATGCACGCCTCTAACACTCTCGCCCCGATCCCTCAAAGTAGCACTTTAGAGAAGAAGACGAAAAAGAAGGCGAAGGGAGCGGGGAGGGATGAAAAAATGCAACAGCTCTCCGAAGCTCAAGGACCCTCTTTGGCCAAGGAAACTTCAGAGGGGCAGCAAACCGAACAACCCTCGGTCCCACTTGCACGGCTACTTCGAACACTCTTATTCGAGCTTCAATCCACGCAAGCCCCCGACTCGGGGCAGAGTTCCATGCCGAGCCGATGTATGAAGGTGAGCAGCGGTGGATATTCTGAGCCCCCTTTTGAGAAGCAGTGTATAATACAAATGGTTGTCTACGTAAAGGTGAAACCGAACCTCCATCCATCACTATCTCGGGCCAACAATAGCAGTAGCAGTCTACATCTCGACGACCGCAGTAATATCGGGACATGTTTATGTTCGACGAAGGGAGGCCTCGGTAGAAGGCCTCGACGCGGTCCGGAAGAACTCCTCCAAACAACCTTGAGATAGAAAGCTTCCATTGTGATGATCAAAGGTAAAAGAAGATTATGGGAGGAAAAAAGCAAAGTATACCAGCAGAAGTATTGAGATGGAGGATGCAATGCCACAAAATGCCCTCATTTATAGAGGAAAAACGACACGGTCAGTAATGCTTTAGAAGATGAATTGGTGAAGGTAATTACTACTTCCTTGAAAAAACGAATTGTTGGCAGCACTTTTGCCTCGAGGAGCAGAAACGAAGGACATCGAATAGAGACCTATGAGACATGCCATCTGTCACAGAAGATTGTGCCGTGATTCGAATCGCCAGCATGATATTGTCAAAAAGATCTCGAAGAGTCGAGTGTCAGAATCATTTCCCATCACTTCGTCATGAGAAACGCGGAGACTATCTGTACGCAGCAAAATTAGAAGACTTGATTTTTTGCTATTTAAGACATTTTAGAAGCCTTCCCTAAAACCTCGAGGGTGGAAGGCCACGAGCGAGTTCTCGACCTCAAGGCTCGTTAGGGTCCAGCTCGAAGGAAGCGAGTTCCGAAGCCAGGATAGAAGAGGAAGTCCCTTAGGCACATGGCTATACCTGAAAAATCCGGCCTACCTAGAGCCTACATGAGGTCTTGCGTCAAGCCATCCCGTCTTTGTACTGATGCAATTAATGTACTTGTACTATACTGAGTCACCTTGCCTATATAAGCGGGACTCGTCCTACCTTGTAACATACTGATGTTGCTCCACTTCTCCACTATGAAATAATCTCTCTCTCTCTCTCTCTCTCTCTCTCTCTTATAAGCTATTTGTCTTCATTAACCCCGAGGTCGCCTTATCACTTTATTGTTTATTTCACTTGTTCTTCATTATTCGGCTCAAGATTGGCAGTATAGAGCTTTATTTATTCATATCTTTGCTTGTTATCCCCTTCCCGGATACCCCCCGACAAGCTCGAGATAAGCTCGAGGCTCGGCTCCGAGGTATCCACTAGCCCACTGTGGGCCCGGGGAGTGTCCCCTTATTGGTTCGATTACTGCTCTGGTTAACTCAATGTCTACCACTTTACTTCACATTTTAACACTAACAACCCTTTTAAACTAGCTCGGAAGTAGATCACGTATTTTTAGGATTCCATGTACAAATCTAATTGTTGTTACCATTTTCACGATAAACAGGCACCAAAAAGTGATCGCGGCCTACTTCGCACTACTAATTAAGTAGCGAGAGAGGGTCGGAGCAGCTTTTACCGATTTAGGGTCGGGATTGATATCCACAGAGAGCTAGAATTTGGAATCAAGTATCTATCTAGTGTAGAATTGCGTATGTGTTCCAAATTACACTTCTAGTTATTTTTGGAGTTTTTGTTTAACTTCTAATTTTATTAACTACTATGATAATGTAAACTAGAATAAGCTAAGAGTTGTAATGCTACGGGTTATGCAAATGGTTTAAAAGGCACTAGAGTAGTGACTTCCGCCTAGGTGGTCAATTGACGGGTACTTGAATCTAAGGCACGTCTGACATATTTGGGGAATATGATATAATCGTTGCACGACTTTACCCACTCTACACCTCTCAGTGGTTCGAGTGATTTTGCCTGAATTGGCTTTCTCATGACCAAATTGGGTATACAAATTTGCACAAGCAACTCGGGTATTACTCTTTCGAGATTTAACCCTTTAATTGGGGCTATCAATCTCTTGAATACACCCCAACTCCTTGTTGGACCAATTTCGGAGACTTAGGTTCTCTTTCTCAAGAAGAGATCAAGTCAACTCAACATAAACTAGTGTTTGCACCCACTAATTCAGTAATTTACCATGAAATTGGTCAAAATAACAAACACCCATAGTCAATTTAGCTCTAAATTACAAGACCTATCAATTGCCCACATTAGGGTTGAGTCACAACCCTAGCTTATGGGTCTAGCTACCCATATTCAAAGAAGAAAATAAAGAAATAGATGAAGCTAAACTCATATTAATTACTCCCTCTGTTTTAGTTTATGTGAACCTATTTCCTTTTTGGTCCGTTCCAAAAAGAATGAACCCTTTCTAAATTTGGTAACAATTTAGCTTAAAGTTACAACTTTACCCTTAATGAGAAGCTTTTACAACCACCAAAATACTCTGGGCCCCATCTGAACTTGTTTAGGACCACAAATTCCAAAAGTCTTTATTTTTTTCTTAAACTTCGTGCCCAGTCAAACATGTTCACATAAATTGGAACGGATGGAGTAATTACTAAGGTAAACATAAAGATTCAATGACTAAAAGAAGCTAAAATTTCCCAAAATAGCTATGAATCTCGAACCCACAAATGCAGCTAAAAATGGGAAAAGAAACTATTTATACTAGTTGAAAAATTTGGACAAAATTGCCCCTGCGGGGTTAGTGCGGACCGCACAAAATGGAATACGGTCTGCACTAGGGCTTTGGACTTGAAAAATTGCCCTCTGAACCTTGGCATCGCGGACCGTAGAGAATGAACTGCAGCCGCGAAGGCTTCTAGTGCGGTCCGCATAAAAAGGACCGCGGACCGCATTAGCTTGACATCCTGAAATTGTAGCTCACTGATTCTCCTTACTACGGATCGCAGAAAATGGACTGCGGCTGCATTGATCTCAGTGCGTACCTCATAAAATGGTAGTGCAGTCGCACTGCCTCTTTGCCTGAAAATCCGCCTCTCTAAATCTCCCAGTGGCACAGAATGTAGTGCGGTCGCACTGGCCTTATTTAGCCTGAACTTTGTCTTGTCTTTGGCACTTGTGCAAGTTTTACTCTTTTTGAGCTGATCTTTGACAGCTTGTCACTTTGTTGATCAAACCTGCAATCAAGCACAACTTGTGAGCCTTTTGAGACTATTTTATATGAATTTCTAATCAAAGCATAAGCAAGAAGGAGCATAAAATGCGTCAAAATCCCTAGTTATCATTGGACCAACTGAAACTCCTGATATTGACACTTGTATTTCTGAGCTACACACACATTTACAAATTTAATATAATTATTATGCTAACATTGTTGATGCTTCTTCGGTTGTAGATGCAAATATTCCTTCAACTAATCCTTCAACATCTGGAACAACTCTGAATGATGATGTCGGTGTTCAAGATTATCTGATTTGGTCTACACTAGGAGAGCATCAACAAACCAGTAGCAGAAATATTGATGAACTCTAATTCTACTTGCAAAAGTCACTAGAGCCCCTCACAAAGGATTTTCTACCACTGAGTTAGTGGAAGAGCAACTCAAATCACTTTCTTGTTCTTTCGGCCATGGCTCGAGACGTGCTAAATGTGTCGATTTCAACAGTCACATCAGAGAGCGCATTTAGCCAAGCAAGGCAGCAACTAGGAGATACCCGTCATTCATTGGGCAGCAATGCTTTGGAAATTCTAGTGTGCTTCAGAGATTGGATAAGATCAGCACGACGAAATCAAGGGCATGCCGAGGTAGACGAGGAGGAGGACCAAGAAATTGGAGATATTATAATTTACGGTTCCGATTCAACCAATGCTGGAAACCTAGAACCTCATGTTGACATGGAAGAACTTACAAAAATGATACAAAATATGTGATGTACTATTTCTTATTTTTTATAGTTGTTGTAAACTTTTAATTTGCAAGTTTAAAAATAAAAAATAAAAAAAGACCTTGCAAATTAATTTGAAGTATTAAAAATATAAAGTAAAAGCCTTCGGAGTTTGTTCCTTATATATTGCCTATTGGTCTTATTAAATTATTTTTTGTAGCCACTTACTTTCTAATTTAATTTTATAATTGTAAAATACAAATTTCAAATTTAAAACTTTAAACTTCAAGGTTTAATTCTAAGCCTTAAAAATTTGCAAATACTTAAGTATCAATAACATTGAATAAGAAAAACCAAATTTAATCTAAAAAATATATACAGTAGCCCGGCCCGCCCAAACCCGTTAAGCTCGAATCCGAACGGGCCCTAAATAACCCAAAAAATTTTAACCCGCCCCCAACCCGTTATCCCAGCCCGCCCGATAAACAGGTAGAGTTAGAACTTTGGAAAAATAACATGTTAAATCCAACTTATTAGTTAAAAAAGTCCCAGTAGCTATCAAGCTTAGTTCAAGATATGTTAAAGCCTAGTAAGAGGACAAACAAGTAGCTGCTAGAAATCCAAAGTTTGCACATACTACAGCAAAATAGGTATATCAACCTTTTCATTTCAAAGATCCACATTCTTTTCTGTCTAAGGAAACAATTCTAGTTCATTAGTATCTACTTGCCTTAATTGCATTATTCTTGAAAATGGACAATAAAATCTAGAAAGTCAAGCCTTTTAACAAATGGTTGACTAATCTTCATTAGAATCAACAATATTACTCCTTTCAAGAGGTCTTAATCTTCATTTGAATATAACATACTTCAGAGGCCCAGATTTTATATAACATTAATTTCTGATAAATCCATTAGTTATATATGTTATCTTTAGATTATCTATGTGGTCAAAGCTCATTGTGATAGGTGCAAATGAGACTTCATTTATGTAACTAGAGTTCAAAAAGATTTCCTTGTACCTATATATACACTTGTATTGTCATATATGCAACCATGCAATTCTAAGATTTCTCTTCTCTAATACTTCTATTCCAATGGCTGACAAATGCACTTCAAATGTGGCTGTAATCATGGTGTCCCTTCCAGCACAAGGACATCTCAACCAATTTCTCCACCTCTCTAGGCTCATTTCCATGTACAATATCCCTGTCCATTATGTTGGAACCAATGCTCACATTCAACAGGCGAAAACTCGTGTTCATGGTTTTGATCCTCTCACAATAACAAACATTCAGTTCCATGAATTTCCAACACATTCTTATGAAACTCCACCACCAAATCCTAATGCCCCTCACAAATTCCCTAGCCAGCTAATCCCTTCATTCTTTGCAGCATCCCATCTCCGCGAGCCAGTCTGTTCTCTAGCACGCGAACTTGCTAGCACGACGAATGTTAACAAAGTGGTTGTTATTTATGATAATTTGATGAGTGGGGTTGTTCAAGATTTGCCTGAAATGCCAAATACTGAATGCTACTGTTTCAATCCTATCTCAGCTTTTCATAGGTATTCATACTTTTGGGAAGTGAAACGAAAGCCTTTACTCCCTGGAACTGAACATTATGAGGACATTCCATGGGTTAAAGACTGTTTTTCTGCAGACTTTTGGGAATATTTGAAGGCACAAGTTGTTCCCTTTGTTGGTAAGATCAGCTGTGGTGAACTTTTCAATTCATCCCGAGTGATAGAAGGTTTGTACCTTGATCTAATGGCTAAAGAACTCAATAACCCGAAGCTATGGGCTATAGGTCCATTCAATCCTGTGGTGCTGACAGAGAAGAATAAAGACTCCAGCAAACGCCACGAGTCCCTGGATTGGCTTGACAAACAAGAACATAACTCAGTTATTTTTGTGTCTTTTGGAACGACTACTTCGTTGTCTAACGAAGAAATCAATGAGATCGCGATTGGTCTAGAGAAAAGCGAGCAAAAGTTCATTTGGGTTCTTAGAGATGCTGACAAGGGAGATGTTTTTACAAGTGAAGTTAGAAAAATTCAACTGCCTGAAGGATATGAAGAGAGAATAAAAGGAAGAGGAATTATAGTAAGAGATTGGGCACCTCAAGTGGAAATATTGGCACATAGTTCAACAGGTGGTTTTATGAGTAATTGCGGATGGAATTCGTGTATGGAAAGTATTTCCTTTGGAGTTCCTATTGCAGCTTGGCCAATGCATTCTGATCAACCAAGGAATTCTCAACTTGTAACTAAGTACTTGTAAATTGGACTTACTGTTAGGCCATGGACGCGTAGAGATGAATATGTTACATCAGAAATGGTAGAAAATGCTGTGGAAACTTTGATGGATTCAACAGAGGGAGATGAGATGAGGAAAAGAGCAGCAGATTTGAGTAATGCTATCAAGAAATCAGTGATGGATGGGGGCATGAATCGTGCTGAGATGGATTCTTTCATCGCTCACGTTACTCGTTGAATTTAGATATATTGATATAACAAATTTATAAAATAATAAAACTATTCTGCTAAGAATGGTTTAGTATATGAGAATATATCAGTACTCTGTTAGGCTTTTTTGTCTCTGTGAAAATATATAAGAATCGTTCCGTGTCTTACTTAAACTATTTGATTTTATTACTATTATCGACCAAAAAAAATTGAAAGAAGAATATGTGTATTGAATTGAACAGCGAAAGTAATGTAGTGACCACTATATGGCCATATACATTAGCCAATGCAGTCTGAGTTTTTAAAATTTGCATGAATAACCAAATTGCAGCTTATTTGGCTAAATAAGAGTGCGTTCCTGCCTAGGATTAGAAATTGAATTTTAAATATCCTAAAGACTTCAGATGACTATTATTTACAACAGCTGAGTAAACTGTTTGCAAATACCAAAATAGCCTCAGGGAGTAACTTTATTTGGTCTTGCTAGTGTATAATTCCCACATCGAGTTTGGAAAAGGAAACGAGCAGAGAACATCAGCTATAAATTGAGCGACTCGAGAACAAGGAAAGCATACCTTTCTCTGCCTTTTGGCTAAGATTAAGTATAGTATCTCAAGTGTTGCACTATTACCTTGGCCTGGCTCATCCCACCAATTTTAGTTCCAATATTGTGTTTGTAACTTTAGAAGTCAATTGCACTCAGAAGAAATTTATTTACACAATTCAGAATGAATGAAAATAAAGATTGTAAAATATATATTTCATGCAGGTAATATTAAAAATATTATTTAAATAAAGGTATTTTTATAATATACTTGTATTTTTTAAAAATTATGCTTAATTATATTATTATATTTTTACCAACTTTCCGACGACAGAAAGTCATGTAACTGGAAAGCATGAGGACTATCTATATAGGGCAAAATATGATATGTTAAGTCGTGCATGGAATATATATAATATAATTGAGCATAATTTAAATATCTTTATTTAAATAATTATTTTATATTACATGCATGAATATATATTTTACAACCTTTATTTTCTTTATTCTGAATTGTGTAAATAAAATTTTGAATTTTTGTTGTTAATAATAAAATTATTCTTACTAACAAATTATTTTATAATCTTTTTACTATGCTCATTATTTTGTTATTCCAGCATTATATATGCTTAAATGCTTTTTATTTTTTAATTTATAAATAATATTTTTATTCTATAGGTAAGTTCATAATGTAAATTAAAAAGAGAAAAATCATAATATTAAAAAGTTTTAAAAAATTACAAAGAAGATAAATGCTTATTATTTAGAGGATAAAATAGGTATTTGACAATCCAAAATTTGAAAAATCTAGTTGAGTGACTTTCTGAGTGTGATAGACATAGTTCAGTATCTTTGTTATTACAAACGAAAGAAAAGTGACTTTAGAAGATAATTTGGTATAGTTGAGTGACCATTTGAGTAATGGACTCGTAACTTTAAGCCAGAGGAATCATGAGCTTAACAAAACTTAATGTTTGTTGCGATCAACTTTATCTTCTTTATTATTCACCATAAACAATGCATACATTATAATTTCCAATAACTAATATGTGACCCAAATGACCCCTTGCCACAAGAGCACAAAGCAGCTGCATGCAGCATCGTCTTTATGAGTGCAACAATTAATCTAAATAGTCGCTTACCCAATCGCTTAAACTAAAAATAGCTGACGAATATATAATACAGAAAAGACCTAAAAATGCCACTCAATTTTCAGAAATGGTCTATCCATGACATCCGTTAAAAAATTGCTCATTTTATGCCACTGCAGTTAAAGAAATGGCTCATCCATGCCATTATTGACTAACGGCTCAGGGGTTTTGACACAATTACTCACAAAAATAAAACTATTTACCCTTGTCTACCCATTTATTTTTCTACCCATAAACTAATTACATTTCCTACCCATAGTAGTTTTTGTAGGGAAGTTTTTCTTTATTCTCCAATTCTTTTTTATCTCTATGTTTCGTTTCTTCCTCTTTTTTTCTTTTTTGCTTTTCTGCTTTTCTTTTTTCTCGTTTCTTCTTATTTTTTCCTTTTTTTCTTTTCTAATTTCATTTAACTTCTTTTTTTATATTCTTTTTTTCTGCATAATCTAATTTCACTTAACTATTTTTTATTATTTTTTTATACAATAAGAAAAATAATTGATATAGTAAATATTTGTTCACCTTTTTTAATATAACTTGTACAATATATCTTTTATTTTATTTTTCTTTCTCATTTTTTAAATTTAATTTTTAAATTGAAATAATATCAGTTGTCACTTGATATAATACACCAAAACATCACATTGACTGCTGTTGAGCACCATAAATTACATAATCAGATTCTAAGAATCAACACGTGATTGTCATGCAAACCTTGATCTCCTTCCCTATAAATATCAATACACACTCTACCATTAGCAGTAATACAATCAGTTATAGAGCAAGAAAACATAATCTATGGCAACCAAATCTCCATATATACTAGTTAGAATAAAAATGATAATAAAATATTAAAAAATAGAACAAAAGTATAAGTAGCGAAAAAGACTTCTAGTACCATGTGATACCAATATGGTATACATGTATACCAACAGAGTATATGACTGCTCTAGAATATTGCTACAACTATCTGTGACTAAATTACTATACCAAAACATTAAAGAATACAATAAAAGTATGAGAAAATTACATGCTCACATTGCAAGCTAAATATTCGCAAAGCAACTTGCTCATCCCGTATACTAACATGGCATATAGTTGTACGGGATCGTTCCAACAATTGCCTATAACTATAAAAATTATTACATAATACACATAATCTATGTACATCGGCACAAAAAGATTCCAGCACTGCAAATCATGTTTATATAAATAATTTCATAATAGAATTCACTTAAAATGCATCTAAAACAACAAAAAATATTTAAATTACCATATGATACCAACATGGCATATAACTATACCAACATGGTATACAATTTTATTTGTTAATTTTCGACAACTATATGACTATACTACTATTACATAATTCACATGCATATAGAAAAAAATAAAAAATAGTGTACCACATATTAATATAATATAGTATTTCAAGGTATTGTACTATATTACTATTATTAAAAGAAAATCAAATAGTATACCAATTAATTGCAACCAATACAACCAAAAAAG
>MU781535.1:0-26468 GCA_026770625.1 Nicotiana glauca
CTCGAGAGGCTGCAGAACCTTTAGGAAAACTTCACTTTCTTGGAATTCTTATTGTGCGTACTTGATTCAGCTTGATATATAACTCTTGAAGTTCCTTCCACACGTCTATGTGCGCACATAAGCACTCGATATTATAAGTGCCCTGATGTCTTATAATTCCCCGATCGAGGGGCGAGATGTGATCCCGTGAATTCGATGTTGGGCCAATCTGGAGGACTTGAGGCCGGATCTTGCCTATGTCTTGAGCACTGAGGTGCTGATTGTGTGAGCAAGTGTTCTGAACTTATATGTTTTGTATTGTCCCTATTAGCCGGAATGGCGGTTGGATATCCATGTGATGAGTATGCTAGTACTGCAAGATGTATCTATGTGACTTGGTAGTGACGAAGGAGTCTGCTGAATGATAGATGAGCTGGTAAGTGATTTATTTCCTATTGTGGTTTGATGTGTAGCCCTAATATGGGCGCGTGAAGAATATTTTCGTGTCTCCTAGTTGGGAAGTGAAGTACATTGCGTGTGGCAGTATGAGTTCAGACTCAGGAAGACCAAATGGCTGTGTTATGTGTATGATGGTGGAAGGTGAGCTGAAATACTAAATTGAGGCGAAGCAGGTGGTTTATCTCCTGCGGAGTGTTCGTAAGGGGTATGATTCTTATGTATATTGTTAGAAGATATCATGTGTAATTGAAAGGTACGTGTTGTAATTTGAAAATTTGGGTCGCTTCAGAGAGTGGACTCCGCTGACGTGGGGATGAATGCAAGGTTTGTAGAGGATTTCAGTATCCGAGGATCTATGTTTTCATAAACTAGTAAATGGTTTGAGTTAATCTCACTATAATATTGTGGCATCATTAGAGTAAAAGTATTATGGGTTATTAAATGTGTCCTGATAGATGGCTTCGAGCCAAGTTGGGGAGGTTGCTGTTGATTAGCTGATCGTACGGTTATGTGCTAGGTTGGTTCCTTTTGAGGTATGCTGGCAGATCAGTCCTGGTTGCAGAAGATGAGCCGAGGATGGCACGAGTGAAGCAAAATTTTGATAAAGGTTATATGGAGCTTCGTAGAGGTGAGGAAATATTAGGATGTCTTGAGCTGTTGTTGATAAAGAATGCTCAGTGTATAGAGAATGAAGATGTTCGTTTGTATTGGAATGAGGTCATATCCTTTGGTGTCAGAGTGCTAATAAGGCACGAGTTGTTCTGTTCATTAAGTCAGGTAAATTGTAGTTTGAATAAGAGTGAATGACTCTCGTGAATGGTTTTAATGTGTTCAAGATTGTACATGTATCAATCAGGTGTCTCAAGGTTGTGTATGTGGTCAGAGACTGTTTACTCATCGTGGAATGTCGAGGCTTGTGGTATTTTTATGTTAATTATGGGATCCTATGTATCGGTATCAAGAAATTAATGGCAGCGAATTCGGGTTCGCATGAAGTTCTTCAAGTAAAGTATTCTCGAATGTGGTATTTCTAGGAAGCATTGAGAGAGTATTCGGTGGACTATGTGTTTTAGACAGTGTGGTATTATGTTTGAGTCTCGTGTGGTAGTCCTGGATTGAGGCATTGTGATGCTACGGCAAGGGAGAAATATCAAGTGGATGATGAATAAAAAGAGAAATTTGATAGAAGGAATAGCTTGATAATAGACCTAATCGGTATGGTAAAGATATGATTAATTCCTTGTATGTGTTCGAGGTAATGGGCCTTTACAGGCAATTTGCAGCAATGCTCTTGAGTTTTGACGGCTTGCTCAGCTCGGTTTAGATAGAAGGATTCAGTCCTGGCAGTTTAGCTGTACGAATGGAGTTGGCAGAGATGTTCTTATTGGGTTTTACCGTGGTTTGAAGATGAGTATATTTCTTATGGGTATGCGAAGCGTGGAGTGTGTAATGATTTTTCTACTAAATGGGATCGATGAAAGTTCTCGACTAGTTGAGTGCGTCGACGTCGGTGGCGCGGAATGGAGATAAAAGTTCTCATGTTATCCTAATGTGGTATGGTATATGCGTTATGTTATGGAGGATTGGGATTTGTGTGTGTAAGGCTCGGTTCAGTTCGGAATGGAAAGTCATTCAATTCTTAAGCGGCATGGGCAGCTGCAGGTGATTTAAGAATCGATTTTCAGAGGATTTGGGTGAATGATCCTCATATGATAAGGAAACGGTGTTGCTGATCATAGTGATTTGGCAAGGGTATATGTTTCAGAAAAAGGGCAATGTGATTAAGTTGATGGCACTTCGGTATTGTTGCGGCATTTTCTTGATAGGTCGACTGTTGATATCTAGGTGTGTTTGATGGCACAGGAGAATTTGTGAATATCTTCGAAGAATGACTGTGAGTTCTCATGTTTAGGATATGTAGTGGTTGGGATAGTGTATATGGGTACCGTTAGCGGCTATTAGGATTGGAGGCCCGAGTGGGTCCTTTTTTGTTGGTATGTTAGATTTTGTATATGATGCTCAGCTGTAGAGTGGTTGTCGCAATGTGAGTTGTTCTAGACTATTGTGCTATGGGCTATGTCGTAAATGCCATCGGTTGCATGGCGAGGTACATCGAATTATGATATAGCAGAGTGGTTGGTATTCCAAAGATCAGTGGATGGCTGGGAAGGATTGCTTTCCTTAATTGGGTCTTTGTGACGGATGTCAGTATAGAGGTTTCTACTATTGATTCAGTTCCGGTATTGAGGGACTCTTTTTCAAATGCATTTCTTGTGGCCGGGCATGTCGCCGGGCGAGATTGTGGATTTCGATATTGATTTAGTGTCTGACACCGTACTGTATGGCTCCGGTATGAGTTATAGTAGTGGAAGAAGTAGCTTCAGGCTTCTTGGTAATGAGTTTGTTGGTAAGCTGATTGGCTACATATTCAGATTGAGATGGCCTTGTTGGCCCTGAGATGTATGGTTGAGGGATAGGTTTAATCTCTCGTTATTGAGCTTGTTAGTGATCTAGGGAGATCTATGAGTTGCTTTTTCGGTGCTGTGAGGCGTTATGATTTTCGGACTGTGGGCACATATAGTGCGGTGCTATCGAGATTCATAGTGGAAGTTGAGGGGGGAGGAGCTCACTTGTGTTTGAGTTTTGTAGCTTACAACGCTATATGTAGATATTGTTAAGCACATAGTATTTTGTTGTAATGAGCAAATTTGGCTCGATGTGCATCTCTTTCGGTAAGATATATGTATGGATCGGGTGGCACACCGCCATGGGTATGTTATCTGGATCGGGCTGCACTCCTCAACAGTGTGATGTTGAGAATAGTTTTACATATGTTATTTTGCATGCCTTGCTTCCTGATTTCTAAAGAATGTCCTTATTGGGTGTTGCTCGGCAAATAACTCATCGGTTGTGTCCTTTCAGGATTGAATGGTGTATATTACTAGCTTCACCGTGGGTGTGATGGATTGCTTGGTTTTAGACATCAATCTGTGCGTGGCTGTCTATTTTCAGCATGGTGACTTGAGGTGCTTCATGTGTAACAGTGTTTGGATAGGATCGTGTGTTGTGGCAAGGCCACGAGAAGTTATGACCTCGCGAGGAGGATTCAAGTAGGCTGTTTCTATGATGGAGACAGGGTCTCAGCTTTGTGTTGTAATAGTACTGTTGAGCTTGGGGTACAGCTCTTTCGTTTGAGTCATTTATCATGATTTGAGTATGTTCAGACCGCCCATCACTAGTGCGTGGATTATGCAAGTTGTGGCTTAGTCCGGTAATGAGGTGTCATATCACCAGAGTGGTGCGTTGAATTCGAGGTGATCATTGGAGTCATTAATAAATACAAACAGGTGTGATTTCAGCCGATTAGAGGGTCCATATCGAGGTTTGGACTGGAAATCTGTTGTGGTATTAGTCAACAAGGAAGTGGCTTCATGAATGGTTGATCTGAGAAATTGATACAGTTTATTGCGTGTTTCATTATTCGTTGGCAGTATATGAAAGTTCTAGAATAAGACCTTTGTTGATAAGAGGTTTTTCCACCGGTATTCGGGTGTTGTGGGCAACTGTGGTGAATAGAGACTATCGTTTTGAGTGTTGGATTATGTGGTTTGTTGCATGGTTTCACCTGAGATTGCAAGTATGGGCTATTACAGCAGGTTCGAGTTTATTCTGAGTATAGATGTGAAGTTCTGATCGTGTGTATGGGTTCGGAAGTGCAATGTGGTTTTACGGTTATGGTCTAGATGGACTGTGAAATTTCAGCTTTGTTGTATTATCGGTGCCTATGTGACTTAAGGTGACGTGGGATCACCCCGGGTATATGTTTGGTAAGGTCATTCAGATATTGGTTGGCTTCTAGTACACCTCTGGGTACGCTTGAGGACGAGCGTTTGTTTAAGTTGAGGAGGATGTAACGACCCGACCTGTCGTCTCATGTATCTCCGCCCCGTTTTTCCCGTTTTATGCTTCTATATGTTTCATTATATGTGTTTGGTGAATTTGAAGTAATTCGGATAGAGTTTGGTTGGAAATGAGACAATTAGTCTCCTTAAGAGAAGGTTAGTTTGGAAAAGTCAACCGGATGTTGACTTATGAGTTAGAGGGCTCGGAATGGATTTCCGATGATTCGACTAGTTTCGGGTGATGATTTGTGACTTAGGAGTGCGATCGGAATTGAATTTGGAAGTCCGGTATAGAATTAGGCTTGAATTGGCGAAGTTGGAATTTTGGCGAATTCCGGTTGATAGGTGAGATTTTGATCCAATGGTCGGAATGGAATTCCGAGAGTTGTAGTAGCTTTGTTAGGTGATTTTGGATATGTCTCCAAATTTTCAGGCCATTCCGACATCGTTTGGTCGGGTTTTTGATCAAATGCAAGTTTCGGAAGTGTTAGTTTGACTTAGGCTTGAATCCGTGGTAATTTGGCGAAACTGATGTTAACGATAGTGTTTTTATGGCTCGAGCAAGTTTGAATGAAGTATTAGAACATATCTGTGCTTTTGGTTGAGGTCCTGAGGGCCTCCGGTGACTTCGGATGGCTGACGGGGATTTTTGAGTTGAAAAATGCAGCAGAAAAATTGCAGAGAATTTTTTTCTATGCGATCGCATAGGCTTCATTGCGATCGCATAGAAGGTTTGACAGGGGGCTCAGATTTGCTCTGTGCGATCGCATAAAGGGCTGTGTGATCGCATAGGCTTGGGAGGATGGTCAGTGTGTTCGCGTGAGTAGAAGTGCGATCGCATAGGAGGAATTTTGGGAATATGAAATTTGTGCTATGCGATCGCAATGGTGGTGATGCGATCGCATAGGGTTAAAAATACCTGGGCAGAATGCTTTTAAGTGTTATTTCATCCGCGACCCATTTATTATTTTCACCATTTTTACTCCGCCAAGAGAGCTTTTTGGTCGATTTGAAGAAGGTTTTCGACGGGTATTGATTGGAGGTAAGTCTCTTAACTTAGAAACATCATTTTATTAAAGAATCAACAACTAAATTCATGAAAGTGGGTTGAAATTGTGAAGAACTAGGGCTTGGTTTTAAAAAAATAAACTTTTGGGATTTGAAAGGCCATTTGAGTTCCGATTTTGGTAAAATTTATATGTACGGACTCGTGGCGAGACGAGGATTCCAGTGATGTAAATTTCGGAATTTTTCGAGAAGTGGGCCTGGGGCTCGGGTTTTGCCAACTTCGTGTTTTTGAGTATTTTTCGAGTAATTTCAATTGGGTTATGATCCATTAGCCTATTGTAATGTATTCATTGTGGTTTTGACTAGATTCGACGCGCGAGGAGGCGGATTCGAGAGGAAAAGGCATGGCGG
Source organism: Nicotiana glauca (assembly GCA_026770625.1). NCBI lineage: Eukaryota > Viridiplantae > Streptophyta > Magnoliopsida > Solanales > Solanaceae > Nicotiana > Nicotiana glauca. The sequence continues at coordinate 5,760 of MU781535.1, forward strand.
ACTAGTTTTGTGGCCGGCTTGAGGTGAGTAATAGATGTAGATGATGACCTGAGGGTTTGAAACCCTGGTATCTCACATTGTGATACTGTATTGAGGCGATACACGTAATCTATGGTGAGTGCGGGGTCGTTTGTGGACGGGACAATGGCTTAGTCCGTCCGAGTGATGTCTATACTGTGTTATTGACTAGAAATTGGCTGGTAAACATCCTACTTGGATTGTTATGAACATATTTGGGCTGCGTGCCAACTATTTGGATCACTTAGGGATTATTATCACTGTTGCCATGAAATTGAGCATGTTTCCATGATATCAGTCCTGAGTTAAATACTGTCTAGAAATGATTAGCAATCTTTTAAGGTTTTATCACTTAAACTATAATACCTGTAAAATGGAACTGAAAATGGTAAACTTGATTGTGCCCGTGTGGCTTGCATGCATATATAACTGGACTGATTGTGGACCTAGCTGCACGCCACAGCGAATGCTACTATGTCATTGTGCTTGGGCTGTAGGAGCCCCTCCGGAGTCTGAACACCCCCAGTGAGCGCGGGTATCCAATTGGATCGGGTTGTACGCCACAGCGAACATATGTGTTGCATTACATTCATACATCTATACCCGCCTGTGTTATCTGTCATTTAATGTTGTTATTACACTACTAAATGTGTAAGAGTATTGATTATAGCTTTGCATTGTTGTATTTCGGAATTTTTTACTTTCAGTCATTATATATGTCTATTACCACTGAGTTGGAAGTACTCACTTTTCTCCCTGCACCATGTGTGCAGATTCAGGTATCCCGGGAGTTTAGCTGAGCTTTTGCTGATTTTAGAGTTTGTCCGGAGTTGTCGAGGTAGCTGCCTGACGTCCGTAGGATCCGATTCCTCCCATATCCCTTTTATTATCTTTCCGCAGTTTTGAGACATTGTATTATTTGGAGTCTTGTCACACTGTATTGTTAGAGGCTCTAGACTCATGACCCCCAGGTCTTTGGGAGATGTTGGCTAAGTCAGTGATTTATACTGTCTCTATCTAGATTATTGGTTAATAGACTTGTTAAACGGTAATTTAATGCTATAAATTGGAAATGGGTGGTGTGATTGAGTTGTGAGTGTTAATTGGTCGGGCTTGCCTAGCAATTGTGTTGGGCGCCATCACGACCGGGATTGGGGTCGTGACATATCCTATATTTAACCCTTAAAACCAGCAAAAGCATTCCCCACCAATAGTTGTCTATTGTCTTTTTATAAACCCACTTAAGAATGTCTCCATTCAGTCCATTAACATATTTTAAGTATTCAGCAGCCCTTAATCAATTATTCATATAATCTAATTCCCCAAAATACCCCCTGAAATTTCTGTGATTACTACCCATCAGCTATAATCAACCAACCTAGCAATTAACTAATTAATATTATTAAACAAACTCCTAATCAACAATCATTTAGGATCCAATTCATCAAGGTCAAATTCTTATCAGAACCAATTGAAGTTCAGTTTCATATCAGAACAAACATTCAAGGATTGACGAAATTGAAATCACAGTTTAAACTCGAAATTCAAATTAGACCAAATATCATCAGAACAAAGACGAAGGATTCAGGAAATAAACTAATTAAACCATAAACAAGAACAAACGAACAATATAAATACATTGCACGAAAATAAACTGAATTTATATGCAAAAATGGTGAACAACAAAAAGAAGGAAAACAAACATCACACAAACTGAAAAACTTTGAAACAATAATACCAGCAAAAACTTATAGGAATAGCCACAGTTTGTTCAAGAACTTACTGACTTCAAAATCAAACTAATGGACACACATATTCAATTGATTCAAACAGCTTATAACACGTTCTAATTGATCAGAAGAAAAATGGACCAGAAAAAAAGGTCTAGTTAGAGGAGGGAGAAATAATTAACAAAAACAATTAATTACAACGACACTTAATCAGCTAAGCAATCAAAAAAGAAAAATGAACAGAAATACCTTGGAATTTCATACCATTCCAATTCGTCCTACTCGAAGCTTCAACTTGATTTTGAAGCCGAAATAGACCTTAATCGAGTGTTCTCGACTGAGAACACACGACTAAGGTCGATTACGATCTCAACTTTCTCACTTGTACCAAAACCGGGAGTTTTAGGTTTTTCGGGGTTCGTCTTCGATCTGAAATTCGAAGGGCTTTACTAGGATTCGAGTAAAACTGGCATGGGACTTGGTGAGGGGAAGTCACGGAGGTCCTAGGTTGTAAGTTTGGGGCAGTTTAGGTTTGGCGCCGCCACCAGGGAATCTTGTGGCAGTGCTAGGGTTCTTGGCTTAAAATTGATATTCGATGAGGGGGTTTGGGATTCAAGGGGAAACAACCATGGATTTGGACAAAGGAGGTTGTGAGGGAGCTATGGTGTAAAACTTGAGGCGTTTGGGTGAACTAGGGTTCAAGGTCGACCTTTCGATCTAATATTCGAAAAAGACTGGCTAGGATTCGAGGGAAGTTGTTTGGAGGACTGGAATGGGGTGGTTGAGGGGAAGCTATAGTGTAATTTTGGGGCTGTTTGGACCACCGGAACCGCCGTGAGGCGATTTTCAGTAGGTGGTCGGTGGTGGTTTGTGGCAGAGGGTGCTGGGCTTGTCCTTGAGGCTTAGAGACGATGAGGGGGGAGTTGGCTTGGTGGGGTGTGGGGTGTGTTTGGTTACTTATATACGGGGTTGGGGATTTGATCCTGGCCGTTGGATCAATTAAGATCAACGGCCTGGATCCTTTTACCAATAAGAAACGGTGTCGTTTAGTTTAATGAGGGGGCAGATTGGACCGGGTATAGAGAACGATTTAGGGTCGGGTTATGGAGGAAATGATCTCGACCGTTGGATAGGTGAAATCCAACGGCTCAGGAAGGACGTGACAGATACGACGTCGTTCGGACGTCGTATTAACTGGTCGATTGGACCGGGTAAAAGGGCATCGATTTGGGCTGGTCTTGGGGATTTAATCTTGGGCCTGGTTATTTCAAATTAAAGAAGAGGGCCCAATCCGATTCCCTTCTTCTTTTGTTTCTTTTTTAAAATTTCTTTTCCAAAACTAAAATTCTAAAAATCCTAAATTAAATTATAGAACTAAGTTAACTTATCTAAAATACTAATTAACTCCTAATAACAATTACCACACATGATTAACTACCAATTTAAAATAAAATCACACAATCTGACGTTAAATGCTAAAAATGCAAAGTACAATATTTTTTGTGATTTTTCATTTTTGTAAAACGAACTTAATTACTCCTAATTGTAAAATTAAATCCTAAATGCAAATGCAACATATTTTCTATTTTCATTAATTAAACAAATAAACATGCACACACAGACGCAAACAATTACTAAAAATATCGCAAAAAATTCACAAAAATGCACACAATAAAACAGATAATTTTTGTTTTGATTTCTTTGGGAGCAGTTCGTATGAGGCAAAAATCACGTGCTCACAGCTGCCCCTCTTTGCCCGTAAACACGAAGAGTTTTCGTGCAAAGATAAAGTGAGCGGATACGAGCGATTTTTGCCCATTTGAGTACTCCGTGTGAAGCATTTTTTGAAAGATTTGACCGAACCTCTAGTTTAAAGGTTTCCTACATATCCCAGTCTAAAAGGGAATCAGGTCAATGTAGTTCGGGAAGTTTTGGTAGTTGGGACTACCGTGAGCTGTGGCTTTACTGTTACTGTTGTTGCTGCCGCTGCTACTGCTTACTAACCTCCTTATTACATCAGGCTAAACGAACATAAGAAGCTAGACTAAACTATAGTCTATGAATTACAAAATCTTATCTAGATCTTCAGACTTGCTCTTGTGTCCCTTATTGCCTTGCTGTCTTGTTGACTTGCGTTTCCTCTGGTGTTTCTTTATTTCTAACTTGACTTGTAGCCTTCGCTTCCTCAAGCTCGAACTATTCTTTCCTTCTTGTGAGACACGAACTATTTCTCCTTTGAAAATTGAACTGCCTTCTTCTGACCATTGTTGCCTCCTTCTGATTTCTGAACTTGAATTTATTCCTCTAATTTTTGTTGTAAACCTCTGTTCTCTAGGCGGGCTCCTGACTTCAACAACTAAAAATGTAATGCCTCCGTTCTTCGGGCGGTCTCCCGACTTCAACTGCACCTTAAAAAATAACACCTCCATTCTCCAGGTGGGCTCCTGACTTCAATAACAACTTAAAATGACAACGCCTCCGTTCTCCAGGCGGGCTCTAGAATTCAATAACAACTTAAAATGATAATGCCTCCATTCTCCAAGCGGGCTCCTGACTTCAATAACAACTTAAAATGACAATGCCTCCGTTCTCCAGGTGGGCCCCTGACTTCAATAACAAATTAAAATGATAACGCCTATGTTCTCCAGGCGGGCTCCTGACTTCAATAACAACTTAAAATGATAACGCCTCCGTTCTCCACGCGGGCTCCTGACCTCAACAACACCTTAAAAAGATAACGCCTCCGTTCTCCCGGTGGGCTCCTGACCTCAACAACAACTTAAAAAGACAATGCCTCCGTTCTCCAGGAGGGCCTCTAACTTCAATAACAACTTAAAATGATAATGCCTCCATTCTCCAGGCGGGCTCCTGACTTCAATAACAACTTAAAATGACAACGCCCCCGTTCTCCAGGCGGGCTCCCGACCTCAATAACAACTTAAAAAGACAACGCCTCCGTTCTCCAGGCAGGCTCCTGACCTCAACAACAACTTAAAAAGACAACGCCTCCGTTCTCCAGGTGGGCCCCTGACTTCAATAACAACTTAGAATGATAAAGCCTTCGTTCTCTAGGCGGGCTCCTAACAACAACTTAAAAAGACAATGCCTCCGTTCTCCAGGCAGGCCCCTGACTTCAATAACAACTTAAAATGATAACGCCTCCGTTCTCCAAGCGGGCACCTGACCTCAACTATAATTTAAAACTTCAAATACAATTTAAAAGGATAACGCCTTTCTATTTTTCAGGCGGGCACCTAACCTCAACTATAACTCAAAAAATAAAACGCCATTCTGTTCTTCAGGTGGGCACGTGAATTCAATAACTACTTAACATGATAACGCCTCCGTTCTCCAGGCGGGCTCCTGACTTCAATAACAACTTAAAATGACAACGCCTCCATTCTCCAGGCAGGCTTCTGACTTCAATAACAACTTAAAATGATAACGCCTCCGTTCTCCAGGCGGGCTCCTAACCTCAACAACAACTTAAAAAGACAACAACTCCATTCTCCAGGCAGGCTCCTGACTTCAACAACCACTTAAAAAGACAATGCCTATGTTCTCTAGGCGGGCCCCTGACTTCAATAACAACTTAAAATGATAATGCCTCCGCTCTCCAGGCGGGCTCCTAACTTCAATAACAACTTAAAATGATAACGCCTCCGTTCTCCAGGCGGGCTCCAGACCTCAACAACAACTTAAAAAGACAACGCCTCCGTTCTCCAGACGGGCTCCTGACCTCAACAACAACTTAAAAAGACAACGCCTCCATTCTCCAGGCAGGATCCTGACCTCAACAACCACTTAAAAAGACAACGCCTCCGTTCTCTAGGTGGGCCCTTGACTTCGATAACAACTTAAAATGATAGCGCCTCCGTTCTCCAAGCGGGCTCCTGGCTTTAATAACAACTTAAAATGATAACGCCTCCGTTCTCCAAGTGGGCTCCTAACCTCAACAACTACTTAAAAAGACAACGCCTCTGTTCTCCAGGCGGGCTACTGAACTCAACAACAACTTAAAAAGACAACGCCTCCGTTCTCCACATGGGCCCCTGACTTCAATAACAAATTAAAATGATAACGCCTCCGTTCTACAGGCGGGCTCCTAACAACAACTTAAAAAGACAACGCCTCCGTTCTCCATGCAGGCTCCTGACTTCAATAACAACTTAAAATGATAACGCCTCCGTTCTCCAGGCGAGCTCCTGACCTCAACAACAACTTAAAAAGACAAAGCCTCCATTCTCCAGACGGGCCCCTGACTTCAATAACAACTTAAAATGATAACGCCCCCGTTCTCTAGGCGGGCTCCTGACCTCAACAGCAACTTAAAATGATAGTGCCTCCATTCTCCAGGCGGGCTCCTGACCTCAACAACAACTTAAAAAGACAACACCTCCGTTCTCCAGATGGGCCCCTGACTTCAATAACAACTTAAAATGATAACTCCTCCGTTCTCCAGGCGGGCTCCTAACAACAACTTAAAAAGACAACACCTCCGTTCACCAGGCGGGCCTCTGACTTCAATAACAACATAAAATGATAACGCCTCCGTTATCCAGGCGGGCTCCTGACCTCAACAATAACTTAAAAAGACAACGTCTCCATTCTCCAGGAGGGCTCCTGACCTCAACAACAACTGTATTCTATTGACATTGTTTTTCCTTGCCTCTTGCACCATTTCCCTTTGAAACTTGACATATCTTCCTTCAAAACTGTGAATTATCTTCCTTCAAAACCGCTTTACTTAAAACTATTTTGCCTTCCTTCGAAACTGCTTTCCTTAAAACTTGTGTTAACCTCCTTCGAAAAAAACTTATTCGAAACTTATGTTGTCTTGTTCCCCCTTAAAACCTGAATTGACTTCCCTGTTCTTCAGATGGGTACCCAACTTTAAGAAAATTTTCAAAATGAAAGAAAATTTTCTGCCCCAGTTTGGTAATATTCCTTGTAGCATGTCTTTCTGCCATCAATAACATTTCCTGCCCCTGTTTCAAATCAAAGAAAACTTTGTTAGTTTAAAATGTGGTGTGTGATTGTGGTACTCCTGCTGGGATGCATTTCCCTTTCCCCTTTTCATGCTTTGTGTTGTCCGACCATCTTGAAATTTGCCCGATAACTTCCGACCTTCTTGACGATTCCTTAATTACAAACTTCTCAACTATTGTTTTCCACTTTCACTCCATACTTTCCACAAAATATTATACCAATCCATCATTTGATCTTCTAACAACGTCTTTTATGTCCCATCACATTATCTTAGGCCTGTCCTATCCATATTTCTTCGTGCACCATATTGGAAAACTGGTAGTAAGCTTTGAAAATCCTTCTCATTTGTCAAAACAAATTACTATCGAAAATCTTAACCAAAAGAAATGAAAAATGATGACTTCAAAAGATAGAAAGATAAAAGAAAAATCTTTATGAACAAATGTTTGAGGAGAAGAGAAAGAAAAGAACTTATCTGGATGGTATAACCGATCCCAATGATTATGTCGTGCATTTCGGATTAATCAACCCAGTCTATCAATTTTCTGATGGCCTTGTTTTGCATTTCAATGGTTCTACAACCCAAACCTTTTTTCCGAATCAACATCTTCATTCTGCTTGATGCCTCGACGGATCCTTTCCGTCAAACTTATCTCGTTTGTCCCCTTTTTAACTCAATATCGCCTCATAGTACCCTTCGAGGGGTTTTCACTAATAAGGCTCTCTCATTTCTCTCAACTCTCGTCGCCTTATGGTGCCTGTGAAGGTTTTTACTGATAAGACTCTCTCATTTCATTTCTCTCAACTTCCATCGCCTTATGGTACCTGTGAAGGTTTTCAACGATAAGACTCTCCCATTATTTCCCTCAACTTACATCGCCTTATGGTGCCTGTGAAGGTTTTCACCGATAAGACTCTCTCATTTTTATTACTTTTCCGCTGGGGATCAGAGTGTTATTGTCCTTGTTTCCATTTGCCTGACTTGGCACTTTTCGGAGACTGATCGGGAGGTCTTTCTTTGGACATCAATATGGGTTCTTGTGGATGGTTAAAAGAAAGTGGTATCAAAAGCTCGAAACAATTTTGATGGGTAAAAATTACAACACTTGGAATCAAATTTCTTTTCCAAAATTACAAACACAACTTCTGCCCTAGTTTTCCTTGCTTGGGGATCTTTTGATTTTTGTTTCACTATGACCGAGCCATGAATCTGCCTACGTATCCTCTTTGAGGAATCAGGTCAAACGTAGTTCATCAATTCCTTTAGCACAATTATGATTTTTCTTTTCTTTTTCGTTATTATTTCTTTTCTCTTCTTTTTTTTTCAATTTCATTATTGATTCAAAAAGAGGGGTATGAAAGAATAAATAAGGCTCAAAAGGGGAAACAAAGGTTAAAGTGTTTGGATAGTAGAAAAAAAAATGCCTCCGTCATTTCATTCTCCGATACAAATGCCAAATACAAACAAACAATAATTACAATCAAAGAAATCATATATAATATCGCTTGACTGCGTCAGCATTGATAGCCATGTCTATACATCTTCCTTCAATATCTGTCAAACATAAAGTGCCATTGGACAACACTCTGGTCACAATAAATGGCCCTTGCCAATTCGAGGCAAACTTGCCCTTTGCTTCGGCCTGATGTGGAAGGATTCGTTTCAATATTTGTTGCCCCACTTCAAACTTCCTAGCACACACCTTCTTATTGTATGCTCTTGCCATCCTCTTTTGATACAATTGGCCATGACATACTGCTGCCAATCTTTTTTAATCAATTAAGCTCAAATGCTCCAAACGGGTTTTGACCCACTCATCATCATCAGTCTCAGTCTCAGCAACAATTCGAAGAGACGAAATTTCAACTTCTGTCGGTATCACTGCTTCAGTTTCGTAGACCAACAAATAAGGAGTTGTACCTACTGAAGTACGAACAGTAGTGCGATAACCCAACAATGCAAATGGTAACTTTTCATGCCATTGTCTATACCCTTCTACCATTTTCCTCAATATATTTTTATATTCTTGTTGACTGCCTCAACTGCTCCATTCGCTTTGGGACGATATGGGGTGAAATTACGGTGTGTAATCTTAAACTGTTGACATACTTCTTTCATCAAATTGTTGTTAAGATTAGTACCATTATCCGTGATGATCACCTTTGGGATCCCAAATCTACAGATGATATGGGAATGAACAAAATCCACCACTGCTTTCCTGGTTACCGACTTGAACCCACTTAGTGAAATAGTCGATGGCCACCAGAATGAACCTATGACCGTTGGAAGCTGCCAGCTCGATAGGTCCAATGACATCCATGCCCCATGCAACAAAGGGCCATGGTGCTGACATCATTGTGTGTAATTCTGTCAGCGGAGAATGAATCAAATCTTTGTGTATCTGACACTGATGACACTTACGCACGAAACTGATACAATCTCGCTCAATGGTGAGCCAATAATACCCTGCTCGAAGAATCTTCTTTGCCAACACATACCCGCTCATTTGCGGTCCACAAATCCTGAAATGCACCTCTGCCAAAACTGTCGTGGCCTGACTAACATCTATGCATCTTAGCAATCCTAAGTCTGGTGTTCTTTTGTACAGCGGAAAAATCCATTTGCCAACCATCAAATGGCTCTCCTTTGATCTCTTGTGGCTTGCAGCGAGTATATCCCTATCCTGAGTTACTCCTTGACATCGTGGAACCATGGTTCGCCATCCAGTTCTTCCTCTATCATGTTACAATAAGCATGCTGATCACGAACCTGAATATGCAACGGATCCACATAAATTTTATCTGGATGGTGCAACATTGATGCTCAGGTGGCCAAAGCATCGGCAACCTCATTATGAACTCTTGGGATATGCCTAAACTCCACTGATCAAAACCATTGACACAGATCATGCAAACATTGTCTATACGGTATGAGTTTCAAATCCCGTGTTTCGCATTCTCCTTCAATATAATGTAGCAAGAGGTTCGAGTCTCCCAAGACCAGAACGTCTTGGACATCCATGTCTGCGGCTAACCGTAACCCCAAAATGTATGCTTCATATTCAGCCATGTTATTGGTACAATAAAATTGAAGCTGAGTCGTAATAGGATATTGATGCCCTGTTTCAGAAATAAGCACTACTCCTATTCCAACTCCCTTCATATTTGCAGCTCCATCAAAGAAAAATTTCCATCCTAGTTCTTCAATCAATTCCAACTAATCGATATGCATCACTTCTTTATCAGGAAAATACGCTCTCAATGGCTCATATTCTTCATCGATCGGATTCTCAGCCAAGTGATCGGCCAATGCTTGGGCTTTCATTGACGTCCTCGTCACATAGACGATGTCGAATTTCGTAAGTAATATTTGCCACTTTGCCAATCTCCCTGTGGGCATAGGCTTTTGAAAAATATACTTCAATGGATCCAAGCGTGAAATGAGGTAAGTAGTATAGGATGACAGATAATGCTTCAGCTTCTGTGCTACCCAAGTTAGGGCACAACATGTCCTCTCAAGGTAAGTGCACTTAACCTCAGAAGCCGTGAACTTCTTACTGAGATAATAGATGGCATGTTCCTTCCTACCGGTGATGTCATGCTGCCCCAGTACACAGCTAAACAAGTTTTCCAAAACCGTTAGATAAAGAATCAGAGGTCTCGCTGGTTCAGGTGGATCCAACACAGGTGGATTTGACAAATACTCCTTTATCTTATCAAACGCCTCTTGGCACTCTTCAGTCCATTTGACCGCAGCGTCCTTCTTCAACATCCTAAAAGTAGGTTCACACATCGATGTGAGCTGAGCAATAAACCTACTGATGTAGTTCAACCTTCCCAGAAGACTCATCACTTCGGTCTTGTTTTTTGGAGGCGACAGTTCTTGGATGGCCTTGATTTTTGATGGATCCAACTCAATATCTCGCTGACTGACTATGAATCCCAATAGTTTTCCTGATGGAACACCAAATGCGCACTTGGCAGTGTTAAGCTTGAGGTCGTATCTACGAAGCCTATGGAAGAACTTCCTCAAATCCCCGACGTGATTGGCCTGATGTTTTGATGTAATGATCACGTCATCAACGTATACCTCAATTTCTTTGTGTATCATATCATGAAACACAGCAGTCATTGCCCTCATGTAAGTTGCCCTAGCGTTCTTCAAACCAAACGACATCACCCGATAGCAATAATCTCCCCACGGTGTGATAAAAGTCGTCTTCTCTACATCTTCCTTATCCATCAGAATCTGATGATACCCAGCATAGCAATCCACGAAAGACCCAATCTCTCGCTTTGCACAGTTGTCAATTAAGATGTGGCTATTGGGTAGTGGGAAGTTATCATTTGGGCTTGCTTTGTTGAGATTGCGATAGTCAATGCATACTCTGATCTTCCCGTCCTTCTTCGGCACCGGCACAACGTCAGCCAACCATTCTGGATATCGAGTGACCCGAATAACCTTTGCGTCTAATTGCTTATTTATTTCTTCCTTAATCTTCACACTCATATCAGTTTTGAATTTTCTCAATTTTTGTTTGACGGGAGGAAATGCTGAATCAGTGGGCAATTGATGAACCACTAAATCAGTGCTTAGACCCGGCATGTCATCGTATGACCATGCAAAAACATCTTTAAACTCAATAAGTGTTTCGATTAACTCTTCCCTGATGCTCGGTTCGAGATGGACGCTTATTTTGGTTTCTCTGAGGTTATCTGCGTCTCCTAGATTGATGACTTTCGTATCATTTAGATTGGGTTAGGGCTTTTTTTCGAAGTGACTCAATTCTTTACTTATTTCTTCGAAGGCCTCATCTTCGTCGTATTCTGGTTCACTCTCATCATTTCTTATTTCTTGCACTATTGTTTCGGAACCAAATTGATTTTCTAGACTGGGTTGAGGATTCCTCATGCATGCCATATCATTAAGATCTGTGGAAAGAAAGATGTACAGAAAAGGAAAAGGAAAAATAAAAATAAAATATTAGAAATAATGGGGAACAGAAATTTCATTCGTTGAAAAAGTACAAGATATCATGGTTTTCACACTTCAAAACAAACTTGAAAAAATAAAACTAGATTACAACCCTGAAATAATACCCAACAAACTTTGAAGGAAAATCAAAGCAAACTACCAAGACTCCTCCCGGGTAGGGAGAGGAGTAGCCTTCCAATTATTTAGTTTTTTCCTTAGCCCTACAAATTGCACTTCAATGTGACTAGGACCTTCTCCATCTTCTATCATGTTCACATCAGTGAACAGATTCTCGAACCTTTTTAACAACTGCTCATCAGATTTGACCATAGGACCATAAATTATCATTGATGGACGTCTTCTTGTTCCAAACTTGATAAAAGATCTGGAGAGGCGCGGGACTGGCTTTGGAAGGACCCATGCCTTCTGCTTCATCTTCCTAGCTCGTCGGATGTCTTCCGCTGTAGGTTTAAACCCCAAACCGAAGGTTCCCAGATTTTTCGGTAAGGACATTGGATGTACGATACCTTGCAGAGATGCACCCAAACCTTTACCGGGCACAAAGCCGTTTCCCAACATTTCACAGGCTACCATGACATATGCGGAGGTTATCTTGGTATTTGGAATGTATTCCCCCTCCGGAATTTTCTCGACCCGACACTGCGTCACAAACTTGGTATACCCATGGCCCGATGCCATCTTTTACTTCAATAAAGGGTACAACGGTGTCGCGCTGGGAGTGCAGATTGGCTTCACCATGGACCACGATCTCTTGCCAGTCCCACTCAAACTTGACCATCTAGTGAAGGGTAGACGGAACCGCCTTTGCAGCATGAATCCAAGGTCGTCCTAACAGAAGGTTGTAGGAGACTACCATATCCAACACTTGGAATTCCATGGTAAATTCCACAGGCCCGATCGTCAACTCCAACACTATATCACCGACCAATTCTTTACCCCCTCCGTCAAACCCCCGAACACAAACGTTGTTCTTGCATACCCTGTTGACATCTAATTTTAGTTTGTCCAATGTATAAAGAGGACAGATGTTTGCACTGGATCCGTTGTTAATCAAAACTCGGGTAACCACAAATTCCTTGCATTTTACCGTAAGATAGAGGGCTCTGTTATGTTCGGTACCTTCTTCAGGTAGCTCATCATCAGCGAAGGTAACCCTGTTTACCTCGAATATCCTGTTTGCGATCTTTTCTAGGTGATTGACGGAGATCTTATCAGGTACATGGGCCTCAATCAGGATTTTCATCAAGGCCTGCCGATGCTCATCAGAATGGATCAGCAATGACAGTAAAGAGATTTGAGCTGGCGTTTTCTTGAGCTACTCTATGATGGAATAGTCATGCAACTTCATTTTCTTTAAAAACTCTTTTGCTTCCTCTTCGGTCACAGGTTTCTTTACTGTTGCTGGGTTGGCCTTTCTTACTTCCGCGGGAGCGAAACATCTTCCTGAGTGGGTTAACCCCTAGGCTCACAAACATCCTCCTTGACCTCTTTTCCCTTATAGGTCACTGTCACCCGATCATAGTTCCATGGGATGGCTTTGTTGTCAACCATCGGCAACTGAACTGTTAGCTTGATGATGACGGGATCTATACGAGCACCTTCTACAATCAGGATGGGTTTGTTTGTTGCTCCTGGCACAACCACCTTTGCCTCTCCTCGTTCCACCAATGCTTTGCTTATGGACCCCTCCACCATCATTGGTTTACTGTGCACCTCCTTCTCATTGATTAACGGTTTATCGTTAATCGGCCCCTTTGCCTGCCTGCTTTCACTTGACCTGATCATCATTACGGTTTGAGAGGGTTCTTTAGACTCTCCTCCTGTCTGTACCAACTCGATTATATTTGTATTGTGATGGTCTGGGAGTGGGTTCTGGTTGATGTTGGGTCCTTCCGGGGTTTGCACCTCAATTCAATGAGTGTTGATAAGCTCCTGAATGATTGTTTTTAACTTCCAGCATTTATTCATGTCATGACCAGGGGCTCCTGAGCAGTACTCGCAATTCACCGAGTGGTCAAGATTTCTCGGTGAGGGATTTGGCAACTTAGCCTCAACCGGATTCAACAATCCCAGCTGCCTTAGTCGGTGGAACAGATTGGTGCAAGACTTTTCTAATGGAGTGAATGTCTTTGGCTTCTGCGCCATGTCATTCCTGAAGGTTTGGTTCAGATGGAAACCTATACCAGGGGGATTTTTGTATGCTCTTGGAGGTGGGTAGTTATTTTGCGGGGCAGGTGCGTGCCATGGTTTATGGACGGGAGGTTGAACATATGTCTGAGCATAGTGGATGGAAAAATAAGGATCGAGAGATGGGTAATAGTGTTGTGGGTGGCTATATGGAGTATGGGAGTAATTTTGTTGGTGGGGTTGGGGTCGGTTATAGTAAGGTGAAGGGCCTCTGGGTCCGAACCAAGCTCTGGACTCAACTGTTGCGACGTCTTCTTTCTTTTTCTTCCCAAGCACACCTTCAGTGCCTCTCTGGATAGCCTGAGTGGTGGCTTTGATTGCCGAGTAACTCATTATTTTATTAGACTTGAGTCCTTCTTCGATCATATGGCCCATTTTCACAACCTCATTGAAAGACTTGCCAATCGCCGTCACTAAATGACCAAATAAAGTTGGCTCCAAAGCTTGCAGAAAGTAATCAACCATCTCTCCTTCCTTCATTGGGGGATCGACCCTCGCGACTTGTTCTCTCCAACGGAACCCGTACTCCCTGAAACTCTCCCCAGGTTTCTTCTCCAATTTTATCAATGACAAACGATCTGGAATGATTTGCAGATTGTACTGAAACCGGTCGGCGAATACTTATGTCAAGTCATCCCAGGTGTACCATCTACCATGGTCTTGTCATGTATACCATTCTAATGCAGACCCGCTCAAACTCTGGCTGAAGTATGCCATCAGTAACTCATCTTTTCCGCCCACCCCTCTCATCTTACTGCAAAATCCTCGCAAATGTGCCACTGGATCACCATGCCCGTCATACAGATCGAACATAGGCATCTTGAACCCAGCTGGCAGCTGAACATCTAGAAAGAAACATAAATCCTTATATTCCACGCTGACATGGCCACCCATACCCTGTATATTCCGGAAAGATTGCTCTAGGCTCTTTCCTTTCCGAACCATTTCTTCCTGTTCTGGATTCTTGTTCTGCTTTTCGGGTGCTGCCGGGTTGTCAAGCTGAAGAGGGAACGGGTAAGGTTAAGGTGCTTTTAAGGTGGGTTCAGGAGGATAATACTGATGATCCTGAGTTTGGAACAGAGGCTCGTAGGAAGACCTGTGAAGTGTGGCCGGTGGAGATACCACGAAAATAGGGGTAATTGGTGGTGGAGGATATGAGTTTGTTTTTGGCATTTGGGGTGTCCGGGAGGCGGTTGTTTGATGTTGTTGATATGTAGGAAAGTTGGGTGATGAGTCCGAAACAAGCTGTTTCGGAGATTGGGCGGGTGCCGGGATAAAAGTGGGGTTAGCAGGATAGGGTGGTGCTGGCTGACCACTTGTCCAAGCTTGGTACATCTCGGCCATCTGCTATTTTAATTTGTACACCTCATCTTTCATTGCTTGTACGTCTACCTCTTCTACCTCAATGTTTCCTTCTCTATCAGGGCTAGACATTATTACTGGTATCGGTCCCATTGATCTGGTCTGATAGTGGTGTTGTGCCAGTACGCTCTAAGTAAACTAACTACTTGAAATTTCTGGAGAACAACAAACTTGTTATTTTTTAGAGTTTAACAAATAGGTAATCGCACGTTGGGATGCAATGCACCTAGGCAGTTTAACCATTTCTATCATGCCATTCGCTTTTATTGTATGCGTCATTCTCGCTTCTTAACAGTTTTGGCCCTCGCCTCTCAAATTTCCTTTATTTACGTTCTTTTTCTTTCTCTTTTCTTTTTCTTGTTTTAATGATGGTCGAATCTTATGTTGGTTGCCTACGTATCATGTCCCCGCATGAATCAGACCGTGCATAGTTCTGGCAGAAACAATTATTATTTTAACAAATGAAACAGTACAAGGACGGGAATTACATTTGGACAACACTTTAAAAAAATGGTTTTAATATAAAACTCAGCATGGATTCAAATTAAAATATGACTATTATATGAAAAATTCCAAAACCTATGACTAAGCTTCTCTCCACAAATTTTCAATCACTGGAACATCTACTCACTATGGGGCTTGACCCGGCTGACCCTCTAGTGTACGATACATGTTTTCCAACTCCATTGCAAGGTGACGGGAAAAAGTAGGTGCATGCTCTAAAAACCTCTCATAATCCATCCCTTGGCAATTCACATAACTTTGAGAAGTGTAAACAGCCAAATCGTGGATTTGTGCTCTGAAGTCCTGGAGATTCTGGTCTTGGTTTTGTAACTGCTGTTGGCGAGTGATGGCAATATTTCTT
Organism: Nicotiana glauca; assembly: GCA_026770625.1. Classification (NCBI taxonomy): domain Eukaryota; kingdom Viridiplantae; phylum Streptophyta; class Magnoliopsida; order Solanales; family Solanaceae; genus Nicotiana; species Nicotiana glauca. The sequence continues at coordinate 21,907 of MU781535.1, forward strand.
ATATGACCGTCACGATCTAAAGCCGCCTCTAACTGAGCTCGAAGTCTAGCTTGCTCGAGTCTCGCTTGCGCTCTCTCCCTATCAACATCTGCATGCTGATGCTCTCTATGGTAATTTTTTATTTCTTCCAACTGTGCATGGACCTGAGCTTCTGAGCATATCCAAAGGTCCTTCTCTTTCTTGAATCCAGCCGTTTCTTCTTCAAATATCATTACTTGGCGCTCCTTACTAGATTTAACCTCCTCATTCAATTGTATGATTTTCTCTTTTGCTATGTCTAACGCCTTTTCAGTCTTTGTCAAAATGGAGTCATAATCTTGCATTTTTTCCATCAGGTTAGTAATGATTCTTTGATCTTTCCCACTTCTCACTAGTGCTTCTGAGGCTTTCTTCATTTGTTGAAACTGAGTACGGAGAGTTTTATTCTCGCAAATCAGAATCTTCTTTTCTCCTTCCGCTTCTTGTGCTTGTAAGCCCTTCTCAAAATTGAGGTTCCTTAAGCTTTCTTCTAAGGCATGAATAGTTGCTTTGTACCCCCTTTCTTTTTCACCCCAAGCCAACGGTTCTTGGATTTTATCATTAAAGGCTTGAACATGCGTCCTTTTTATGGGCCTTTTGATATCGGGTTCTAGCTCATCATCTACACGAGACCTTTTCTGAAACCACCTAGCATAACTCATATCTATTTCACTTTTCGCAGGATCTGGAACTTGGGTATCCTCTTTCAAGTATCGACAACTATTCCAAATTTGCTGGATTAAAGCCTCGGGATATTCGGCTTCGGGATGTTCGGCTTCGGGATGTAGCTCAATCACTTGCATGCTCAAATCTTCATCATTAGGCACTACTTGGTACCTCCCTAACTGTCTTAAAACTCTGTGTGGTGCATATAGCTGGACACTTTTCAAACCCAACAACAACAAATAACCCTTTAAGGCCGGCATGTGTATTACTTCTTTTACCGGGAGCCATCCCAATGTCCACTCAATCTGACTTGCAACCAATGATCTTAGGTGGGATATCTAGGCTTCCATCCCATCTGGAGATTTATAATATTTTATTCTTTCTTCATAACTTTCAATGAAATTGTCCCCGCTCGGTCCATATTGCATGAACTTGGGGTGACATCGGAGATGTTCAATCAACCACATTTGCAACAAAATATTGCATCCTTTGAAGAATTTTGCCTCGTACTTACACAAAGTCAGTGCCTGATAAATGTCTGAGAGAATGATCGGGGCAAGAGTGTGATGCTCTTTGATAGTGAGGATTTGTACGACCATAATTCCCAGAAAATCCACGATGAAAGCGAAACGACGGTGGATCGGCCAAGTGTCCTTGTTTTGCTTATTGGTAAGGCCCTTTTCATGAATTTCAAACCCATCCGGCTTTCCGAACCTCGAATATAGGAAGTTGAAAGAACAATACCCATTGACAATGTTGCTCTTTCTGATTTGATTACTGATATTTAGAAGACCAAAGAATCGGTGTACAGAAAGAGCCCTTGGGAATATTAGATTTTAGTTTCTCAGATTCTCGTCAAAACCGGAATATCCAACTATTTCTTCCAAAGTGGGAGTAAGCTCAAAATTAGAGAAGCGAAAGACATTCTGAACAAGGTCCCAAAAAGTCACTAGTGCCGCAATCAAATCATAGCGTGGTTTAACTTTTATGATATCTGTGAGAGCTCCCAGATACTTAGTGACCCATTCCTGACCGTCTTTTCCTAAATCATACCACCACATCTGAAGCCGTAATAGAATCTCATCTATAGCTGTGACTGGTGGGTTCTGGATGGTGCTCATTTTGTACCTGCGAGTGATTTAAAATTTATTTTTTTAGAAAAATCAAGACTCATTTTGACTCAAAATAATCACTATTGCTAAAAATATTTGGCTTTCTCAAAACAACGACATTTTTACCCCAATATTTTTTCGAAATAATTTAACCCGATATGGGATGCCTACGTATCCCACATCCTGTGAGAATCTTCCTAATAAAACAAACTATTCTTGAAAGCAAGATACAATTTTTTTTCTCATCGGCAAATAAAACCAACTATATTTTTTGAACACAACTCTTTTTTTTTATTTTTTTTTCATTGGCAAATAAAATAAGCTATTTTTGAAAACAAGACTTTTTTTTTTAATTTGAAAACAAATTTTTTTTTCTTTTTTCACAAAAAATTGGGCAGAGTGTCTACACTATTTGGACATTTTTTTTTTCAAAACATGCGATTAATTCTCTTTACCCTCATAGTGCTATTTTGCTAAATTTTCCTTATAAGCCGGTCAACATGCAAATCCGAAGCAAATGAATGCACAAGTAGTAAGTACGATGCATCATATTGGTCTTTATATTTCAGGTACGCCTGCCCAAGACAGTCCCAACCCCTGTGTTGAGTCTCCAAAGTCAAATATAAATGATGCAGATAAATGTTCCTACTAGGGATCCAACATGAGTTTATTCTAGGTTTAAAATTTTGGGTTTATTGTTCTAGACCTGGACTACCCGAACGGACAACTTGAGCCTAAGCGAGGGTAACATACCGGGAGCACGAAAGTTAGCCCGACCTAGTTACTTGAACCAACCTCGTTCTAATTGGTATGACTTCTAACAAAAAGTGGGCCACGCGCATATGTGCACCATCAATTCAGAAGACTTATAAAGAAGAAGGGTTTCATAGCAGTTTATATATACAGTTCAGACAATATTAAAGCGGTAAACAGATAGCATTTTAGCACAAAGGTTCACAAAAGTACAATAATATCAACAATAAATAATCCAAGTAAAAATAAAAAAAAAAACTCGAATTCTTGAACCCTGAACCAAAGTTCTGGGTTCTTCGTCCCCAGCAGAGTCGCCAGATCTGTCACACCCCCTTTTTCGCTACTACACCCTGTGAAGGGTATAATAAAAGGAGTTTTTCCAATTAAAGGACAATCGAAATGGGAATTGTTTATTAAGAGATTCAGAGTCGCCACTTGGGGTATGTATGGTGTCCCAAGTCACCGGTTTGAATCCCGAATCGATGAAAGGGTTTGACTCCGCATTACAGTCGCGAACCAGAAATTCGGGTAAGGAATTCTGTTAACCCAGGAGAAGGTGTTAGGCACTCCCGAGTTCTGTGGTTATAGCACGGTCGCTTTGATCATACTCGGCTTATGAAATTATTAAATTACTTATTTTAAAACCTATGTGCTTTTTCTTCTTTCACCACTTTTAATTAAGAAAATTATCTTGAAACAGGTTACGCGTACGTATACCCGTCCTTTTGGTGCGTCAAAAATCATATCAAACGAACGTGTCCATAATTAAAAATGCTTAATTATTATTATTAAGAAGAGTTTGGGCCGAAGTTGCGCGAACGCATACTCCGTTTTTGTTTTTTAGAAGTGTAGTTGTGTTACGCGGACGTGACGACCCTGAAAGATATTCTACGAAATATTTAGTTATTTTACATCTAAGTTACAAAATTTAAAAGAGGACCATATATAATTTAATAGCGAATGATGTCCCTTAACTACTAACATTAATTTAAAACTCATGAACCATTTTATTAAGAAATATTGGTCGAAGTTGCGCGAACGCATACTCCTAATTAATTCAACCTAGCCTTTATGTTATTACAGCTCAGCCCAGTTTACAATTAAGAGCAAATTTTAAACCAATTATGTCAAAGTCCTAAGACTCACGAGACAGCCCCAAACTTAAGCCTTTCTCTTAATCACTGGCACGGAAATGGCCATACATTATGGGTCCATTACCAAAACCATTCATCAAATTAAACTACAAATACTGTCCATTAAACTACCTGGAATTTAACTTGAGATCGAAACCCCAATAGAAGCGAACCAATACTAAATAGACATGCCTATTATGCTATTCAATCATTTATACATGAAAAATATCTTACACTACGCTTTGATGTCAATTTTCAATTCTTGACTGATCTTATCACCAAGTGAGCAAACTTATTCAATCATCAACTAGTATCAACTTTAACATATAAAACATTTAGACCCATATTTGTAACTGCTTGACCTCATATGCACATAAAGAAACACAGAAGTCATAGGTTCTCCTCACTTTTATAGACATGCTGATATTTTCAAATTCCCAACTCATGCCAAATGATTATTGAGTTCTTAAGCCTTTAACATTACATCTAACGAGTTAACTTATATCCTACTGTAGTTAAGTATTTTCGAAACAAAACATGTAAAGCATGACCGACAATCCCTGTACACAAAATGTCTCAAATGTTGGGAGTTACTCACACTAACAGTCCATGTCTTCAATAAAATACAAAAAAAAAAGTAAAGTGAATTCCTGCAATACCACTACTATACTAAGATGAACTAACCAATCTAAGTACCATTACACCATACTACTAATTTCTGAAATCCTAAGCAAGTAATTGACATTGAAGATTTTACAAATGGTTATGCATTAATGAAAATTTTAGACCATTACAGCTTCGGCGTTTGCACCTATCTCCTAGAGAATCAGGAAATACCTGGAATTTTTAATGAAAGAAGAAGTAAGAGAGGTCAGCAGCA
>MU781535.1:36083-51034 GCA_026770625.1 Nicotiana glauca
GAGCAACCTCGAGTTCTTCAGCAAATACTTGAGAGTTCAAAGGAACTCAAGAATGTTTCAGACTGTAAAAGAGAAGAGGAGCAGAGTGCTCAGTATTAGAAGTAGAGAAAGTAGTAGTAGAGAAAGTATTGCAATTGTGTCGTGTGTAGTTGTGAGAAGTGTTTGTGAGGTCTGTAATGTGTTTTTTTGAATTCTGAAGTGTCCCGTGTCCAAGAGTAGAAAGAGTAGTCCCTTTTTATAGTGCAGAAGACAAATAAGAACAAGGTAAGAAAATAGTTTTCAATCAATCACATAGGATTTCCCTTTGGTTAAGCGATTTGATTTCAAACAGGCATGGGATAATTATGGAAAGAGAAACAATCAAAAATCTTTCCAAAGTATCATAACACAGGTAAATACACAGAATTTATTTAAGGCAAGAATCCTATGGTACATGATTTGTGAGAAATAAGGCAAGTAGATCAATCAAACAGCCAGTAAATTGAAAGCTTTGTTCGAATAAACTTAGTCAGAAAAAGGGTGAGGAAAAGTTCAATTTGAAAAATCAGTAACAAATCAATCAATCCTTATTAAAAGGAAATTGGAATCAATTACAAATTGGCAGAACCCTTTTGAAACAAAAACCCTCATATATAAGCACACAAGTGTCAAACAAGAAAGAAAAGATTGGCATAGACAGTTTCAAAATCATAAGCAAAGGAGAGTTCCAGCTCAGTTTATAGACTCAACATGAGTTTGAGAGAGCCCAGGGTCCTAAATAGAACCCTAGTCCCAACACAGAACCCAAAACTCGCAAAAATCCCAAACCTTAGGGTTTCAATTCTAGTAGGGTACAGAAAGGAGAAGGTAAATCACTAAAACCGACTCAAGGTCTCTTTCAGAGCACACAGATACAATAGCAAGTTCGAAGCAACAGAGTGAAAAATCATAAAGAACAGGTTTTAAGAAAAGCTCAGAACCCAAGCAAGCTCCGGAGAGAAAAGAGGTGACATAGAACTTAGGAACAGTAGATGAAATAGGTTTAGAACTCAAACACAGGTCCGGTAAAGGCTAACAAGACTCAGTAAGAAAATAGTAAAGGAACACATAAGATAGACATGTAAAAACATGTTGTAGAAACAAGTAGAAGAAATAACAAAGCACAAATAGAAGCACATGCGTAATAACGGCAAATAGGAGAAGACATGTGAGGTAAGGATACAAGACATAAGCGAAAACTCATAAAACATGGCATAAACAGACAGATTCACACAAATAAAGAGGAAAAAGAAGAAACAGAAATCGCATTAAGATTTTGAAAAACCTAAATTGAAACAGACTAGTTTTGGAAAGAAAATTAGGGAAAAGCTTTAAAGCCTCGAGTATAACACAGATCTATCATAGATCTAAGAAAATAAAGGAAGAAGTAACCTCGAACAAGCTTTTAGGGTTTCTCAGAAATCCTAGCAATGAGAAGGCTTGGAAAGGATCTGGTCTCGAACATGTCTGAACTATAGCTAGGCCTTTTAAAGCTCGAACACGTCGGAATGGTGCCGGAGTGGCCCTAGGACCTCAGATCTGTGGAAGATCTGAACGGAAATCTTTGAGGTTGGACCTCGAAAACCCTGAACAGCCATGATTTGGGGTGAAGGGAAGTGAGCACAAGCCGTCGATGGCCTGAGAAGCCATGGACTCCGGTGAGAACTAGTCGGAGAAGATGCCAGAGGCGGCTAGGGTTTTGAGTGTTAGAGAGCATTTGAGGGAAGTAGAGGGTTCAGAGGAGGCTACATAAGAGGAATGAGAGATAGGGTTAGGGGTTTGGTAGGATTAAAAAGGAAAGAGTGAAGGATGGTCGTTGATCAAAATGATCAACGGCCAAGATTAAATATAAAATCGGGCGGGTTTATCTAATGGGTCAATGGGTCGGGGTAATATTGACTTGGGTCGTCAATTTGGGGCCTAATTTGGGGTCAATTGGGGGGTCAAAATAGGTTATAATTGAAAGTACTTGAGGCCATAATTGAAATAGCCAGTTTTCCCTTTTGATTTTACAAAAATAGTAAAATATGTTTTAAAATCAAATTAAAAGAACTGAGTTAATAAATAATATGTAAATATTAATTTAAAAATATTGGGATTGATTTTGTAATTAAAATGCTATTAAATCTGAAAGTGGGCTAAAATTATAATTACATACAATTTAGTTTTAAAAATACCAAATGAACTTGTAAAAATATGCAAAAAATCATGTAAACTATATTTTGATGTAAATGTGAGAATAAAATGAATCATTCTCCAAAATGGCAAGTTTTGGGAATAATTATTGGGTCTTATGGTGTAGAAATAGGTCATAAATTAGTTTTGAAAATATTAAAAATGTCAAAACCTTTTGGGGTGCTTATATATATGCACATATATGCAATTTTGAAAGTATTTTGGGTATAAAAAAATACATAGGGAAAAATTGGGTAACAACAGCTGCCCCTCTTTAACCGGAGGAGGAAGAAAGAGTTGTCGGGTAAAGAGAAGATGGCCAATTTTGACCAAATTGGCTGTTTGAAAAGAATTCTGACTGAGCCCTGGCTTCTGAGCTGCCTACATATCCCTGGTTTTACAAGAATCAGGCCATATGTAGTTCAGGAACCATTGACAGAATGTGTCGATGGAGATTCGAAAGGACGGACGCGATGGTTGAAAAGGTGTTTGGAGTCGAATAGGTTGCGGAGAACCGGAGCGGGATCGTTCCTGCTGAGACGGCCGTTCGCTAGCCGGTGTACCTACAAATGAGCAATGCGGCGTATATTGTGCATAATTAAAACATGATGCAAGTTCCCGTTGGACCATGAGTGCTGTCTTTGGACGGTTAGGATGACGTCCTCAGACCATGATGTCCTGGGCCATGAAGCGCAAAATTGAAGGATTCGCAGTCTATGAAATGATGTTCTCGGTCTATGATAATGGTGCCTCCAAACCATGATGCCTTTGAATAATGATGTGCAAGATATAAAGTGGGATCCTCAGGCCATGGCATGGTGTTCTCGGGCTATGAAGATGGTGCCTTCGAATGATGACGCCTTTGGATAGTTTGGCGATATTTCAGCCATGAAATGCAAGATTTGGCGATATTTCAGCTGACGCGAAAGCGTAAATGGCGATATTTCAGCCAACAGAAAAATTTAAATGCAGTGCGGCGATATTCCAGCCGATATGATAAGTAAAATGGCGATATTTCAGCCAACAGAAAAATTTAAATGCAGTGCGGCGATATTCCAGCCGATATGATAAGTAAAATGGCGATATTTCAGCCGATAGAAAAATTTAATGTAGTGCGGCGATATTCCAATCGATATGATAAGTAAAATGGCGATATTTCAGCCGATTTCCAAGATACAAATGAAAGTGGCGGTATTTCAGCCATGCAAGAAAGATAAAGTGGCGATATTTTAGCCATGCAAGTGGAGGTAGAGCTTAACCTCGGAAGACAGAAAGGGTAGCCTTATGCAGATAATGCAGGATAGAGACAATGCTTAGTCTTGGAAGGCAGAAAGATAGCCTTATGCAATGCAGATAATGCAGATGGAGACAACACTTAGTCTCGGAAGGCAGAAAGATAGCCTTATGCAATGCAGATAATGCAGATCGAGACAACGCTTAGTCTCGGAAGGCAGAAAGATAGCCTTATGCAATGCAGATAATGCAGATGGAGACAACGCTTAGTCTCGGAAGGCAAAAAAGTAGCCTTATGCAATGCAGGAAATGCAGATGGAGACAACGCTTAGTCTCAGAAGGCAAAAAAGTAGCCTTATTCAATGCAGGAAATGCAGATGGAGACAACGCTTAGTCTCGGAAGGCAGAAAAGTAGCCTTATGCAATGCCGAAAATGCAGATGGAGACAACGGATAGTCTCGGAAGGTAGAAAAGTAGCCTTATGCAATGCAGATAATGCGGATAGTAATAAAGATTCTTAGCTGATTGCTGGTAACTGATTGTGATGTTGTGGCTACTGGGGAATTTCGTGCGCGTGCAGCAAATGCGAATAGGTGCAACGGTTTAATGTGATTGCATAACATGTCTAGTAACTTTGTGACTTGGGTGCCTGCATCCAAAAGAAAATCATGAGTTTTGTAAAGGGGAAAGGTTAGTTCGTTTTCCCGTGGCTTCCGGCATTGCATATCATTGGGGTAGCATTACTAAACAGTAGCTGTCATAGTTATGCATGATTCAACAAATATAACATAAGTAGAAAATAGTTTTTTTTAAATGAATCAACGACTGCGGCGTGGTACAAAGCATTGCAACCTTTCTTGCTCCGGAATTTTGAGGGTCCTCCTCAAAATTCTTCCCCAGTTTACTAGGCTGGCACTTCTGACGGCTGCACTGAATGACTGAAGAATCAACTTCAAAATTTTGAGGAGTCCCAGTTTACTGAGATGACATCCCTGGCGATGAGTGGCTAAAGACTAGCTTCGGAATTTTGAGGGTCCTCCTCAAAATTCTGCCCCAGTTCCAATAATAGGGGGAAAAGAGATTTTTATCAAATTGTGACCGAACCCATAGGGCTGCCTACGTATCCCCTCTTAATCGGGAATCAGGTGAGGCGTAGTTCAAATTACATCATAAAGAAATCATAGATGGTTACACATAGTATCGTTTCACTACATCTGAGTTGATTGGCTTCGGCTAGACTTCTCCGTCCATTTCTGCAAGAATAAGGGCTCTACTAGTTAGAACCCGGTGAACTATGTACGGACCTTGCCACTTGGGAGAGAACTTCCCCTTGGCTTCATCTTGATGCGGGAATATATTCTTCAACACCATCTTCCCTGGTGTGAATTTTCTTTGCTTAACTCTCTTGTTGAAGGCTCTGGACATTCTATTCTAATACAATTGACCGTGGCAAACTGCATTCATTATTTTTCCATCTATAAGGGCTAACTGCTCGTAGCGACCTTTTACCCATTCTGCATCGTCCAACTCTGCATCTTGTATGATCCCTAGGGAGGGAATCTCTACCTCGGCTGGAATGACCGCCTCTGTACCATAAACTAGCATGTAGGGAGTTGCCCCGGTTGATGTGTGGACCGTGGTGCGATATCCCAGCAAAGCAAATGATAACTTCTCATTCCATTGCTTGTGACTTTTGATCATCTTCCTTAGTATAATCTTGATGTTCTTTTTGGCTGCCTCTACAGCTCCATTCATCTGAGGCCTTTAGGCTGTAGAATTCTTGTGCTTGATCTTGAATGCCTCACACATTGCTTTCATCAGATCGCTATTGAGGTTTGAACCATTATCAGTTATGATTGATTCTGTAACCCCGAACCGGCAAATAATACGGTCACGGACAAAATCTATCACAACTTTCTTAGTCACTACCTTGTATGATGCTGCTTCAACCCATTTAGTAAAGTAATCAATTGCCACCAGGATAAACAGGTGCCCGTTTGAAGCGGCAGGCTCAATAGGTCCGATAACATCCATTCCCCAGGCGAAAAATGGCCACAGTGAGCTAGTTGCAGTAAGCTCGTTTGGAGGCACCTTTATCATGTCTGCATGTATCTGACAGCGATGGCACTTGCGAACGTACTGAATACAATCTGTTTCCACAGTCATCCAAAAATAACCTGCTCGGAGTATCTTCTTTGCTAAGACAAAACCGTTAATGTGTGGCCCTCATGTCCCTGCGTGCACTTCGTCCAATAGTCTGGTTGCTTCTTTTGCTTTGACACACCTTAACAAACCCAAATCGGGAGTTATCTTGTACAGGTGTCCTCCGTTGTGAAAGAAATTGTTGGATAACCTCTGAAGTGTGCGCTTTTGAGTTACGTTGGCAAGTTCTGGATATTCCACTGTGGTCAAATACCTTTTGATGTCATGGAACCATGGCTTTCCATCTGCTTCTTCCTCAACGTGAGCACAATAAGCTGGCTGATCATAGATCCTTACTGGGATGGGATCAATGTAATTGGTATCTGGATGCTGGATCATGGATGATAAAGTGGCTAATGCAGCAGCGAACTCATATTAGACCTTGGGGACATGTTGGAATTCCGTCTTTGTGAATCTTTTCCTTAACTCCTGTATGTGATGCAAATAGGGGAGTATCTTGGAGTTTTTGGTGGACCATTCTTCTTAAACTTGATGTATGAGTAGGTCTGAGTCCCCGATCACTAGTAATTCTTGAATGTTTATGCCAATGGCCATCTTGAGTCCTAGGATGCAAGCTTCATATTCAGCCATGTTATTTGCGCAAGGGAACCTGAGCTTGGCGGATACCGGGTAATGCTGGCCGGTTTCTGATACCAGGACTGCTCCTATGCCAACTCCTTTGAAATTTGTGACTCCGTTGAAAAACAATCTCCAACCATCGTAGGATTCCGCAATATCCTCTCCTACAAAGGACACCTCTTCATCAGGAAAATACGTTTCAGGGGTTCGTATTCTCCGCCAATACGATTCTCGGCGAGATGATCTGCTATGGCTTGACCCTTGATTGCTTTTTGATTCACGTAAACAATGTCAAATTTGCTCAACAAGATTTGCCACTTGGCGAGCTTTCCAGTGGGCATGGGCTTCTGGAAAATATATTTCAGCGGGTCCATCCTGGATATGAGATAAGTAGTGTAGGCAAAGAAATAATGCCTTAATTTCTGAGCTACCCAAGTTAAAGCACAACAGGTGCACTCTAATAGAGAATACCGGGCCTCGTACAGGGTGAACTTCTTGCTGAGATAATAGATGGCTTGCTCCTTTCTCCCCGTTTCATCATGTTGTCCTAGGACACAACCGAATGCTCCATCCAATACTGCAAGGTAAAGTAATAGAGGTCTTCCTGGATCGGGAGGAACCAAGACTGGCGGCATTGACACGTATTCCTTGATTTTGTCAAAGTCTTTCTGACAATCGTCGGTCCATCTAGCAGCAGCGTCTTTCTTTAGCATTTTAAAGATGGGTTCACAAATGACTGTGGACTGGATATGAACCGGCTGATATAGTTGAGTCTCCCCAGGAAACTCATCACGTCCTTCTTGTTCTTTGGCGGTGGAAATTCTTGGATGGCTTTGACCTTTGATGGGTCCAATTCTATTCCTCGACGACTCACGATGAAACCTAGTATTTTTCCGGCAAGAACCCCGAATGCACACTTGGCGGGATTCAGTTTCAGGTTTTACCATCTCAGTTTGTTGAAGAATTTTCTCAAGTCTTCCCTATGACCAGCAGCTTTCTTGGATTTGACGATGACATCGTCCACATATACCTCTATCTCTTTGTGTATCATGTCGTGAAAGATAGTAGTCATGGCTCTCATGTAGGTGGCGCTGACATTCTTCAACCCAAATGGCATCATTTTGTAGCAATACATTCCCCACTGCGTGATGAAAGCCATTTTCTCTGCATCCTCCTCATCTATCCATATCTGATGATACCCAGCAAAACAATCAACAAAAGACTGCAACTCATGCCTGGCGCAATTGTCGATAAGAATGTGTATGTTTGTCAAGGGAAAGTCATCTTTGGGACTGGCCCAGTTGAGATCTCGGTAGTCGACACAGATTCTGACCTTCCCATCCTTCTTTGGTACTGCCACGATGTTGGCTAACCACGTTGGATATTCCACTACCCTGAGAACCTTGGATTTGACCTGCTTAGTAACATCTTCTTTGATTTTCAAACTCATATCGGGTTTGAACTTCTTGAGCTTTTGCTTTACCGGCGGGCAGGCTGGATCTGTTGGCAGTTTGTGAGCTACGATAAACGTGCTGAGTCCAATCATATCATCATACGACAAGGCAAATATGTCCTCATATTCTTTCAAAAATTCCGTATATTCTTCCTTTTCTGATGGAGACAAGTGAACACTGATGTGAGTTTCTCTGACATTCTCTGTATTTCCCAAATTAATGACCTCAGTTTCTTCCAGGTTGGACTTGGATCTATTCTCAAAATCCTCAACCTCTCTGACGACCTCTTCTGGTACTTCATCTTCTTCTGAGTCTATGTCCTTTTGTTGCGTTGTTTCGTTGCAAGTCACAGTCTTTGGTTCATCGTCAAGATAAGTTATAGTAATGATGTATAAAAATACAGTAAATGATAGAGAAAATAATAAGCATGATATATATGATAAACTGAAATGCTTTGATTGAATCTATAAATGTTTGAAACATCGGAGCTCTTTTTGAAATAAATACAATGCAGAAAGAAAATCAACTAGTAAAGTAAGCTAAAAATGAGATGCATGGTGCTTTTGTTTAGCCTTGCTACCCCGAAGCTTTCCGGGCCCTGACAGTACTAATTGACCAATTGCTGAGGCGGTCTCCTTTGCTTGTGGCTTGTATGGATGGGCCTTCATCCCCCTCCTCCTCAAAAAGAACATAACAATCCATATCATCATACTCTAGGAACAAATTCTTCATGGTTGCCAATGTCTTATCTTCTTCGGTCCCGTATATAGTATCTGCCGGCTGGAAGGTTTGATCCAAGCTAGGTATCGGAAACTCCAACGGATAGTAGGGGCCGCGCCATGGTGGCGACCAATTCTGGAATTCCTCCCAACTATAGCCGTAGCCTAAGCCAAAAGTGGTGTCATGTTTCTTCAGTGTGACGTGCTTAGTGTCACACCTCCATTTTCCGCTCACACCCCGTGAAAGGTGTAGTAAAGGGGGTTTTTCCAATTAAAGGACAATCGAAACGGAATTTATTATTAAGAGTTGGAGTCGCCACTTCAGAATTTTATGGTGTCCCAAGTCACTGATTTGAATCCTTAATCGAGGAAAAAGTTGACTCCGTATTACAATCTACGAACCAGAAATCCGGATAAGGAATTCTGTTAACCCGGGAGAAGGTGTTAGGCATTCCCGAGTTCCGTGGTTCTAGCACGGTCGCTCAACTGTCATATTTGGCTAAATTTTCTGATTTTAGTACATGTTCAAACCTATGTGCATTTTTTACCTTTTAACCGCTTTTATTATTATTTTTAATGAGAATTGCAACGTTATGAAAATACATCTCGAACCACGTCACATCAATGTACCCGTGGTTATTGACGTATTTTGACTCCGTTGAGATTTGGATTTGGGTCACATAAATGTGCACCCGAGTTTAGGGAGGTAATGTTATTAAAATACGCGCCTAAAGATTCTAACGCGTTATTATTTTGTGGAAGGCCGTGCAATTCGCTAAACGGCCCATCCCGAAGTCTAAGTATTTTTAATATATACACTTACGAGGGTCCCGCAGTTTGTGCGTTTTATTTGGCGAGGCTCATCTCATTTTTATTAAAAGTCAAGCCTAAAGCAACTATGATTTTTATTTATTTTTTTGTCTCTAAGAATAAAGAAGAATCCTAATTAATGAGCATTGTTTAGGAACTCTTATTTTTAAATCTACGGCTTTCAATTAATTAAGACCCTCCGAACATGTAATTTTCTTCCAATTTGGTAGTACTCATTAAAATACAAAGTCAATGTAGACTTTAGAGAAATTAGTATTTAAAATTAGAGTTTGCACTCTTTCATAAATCAGTTAGTTAACACAACAAATAGTTATCCTCAGCACCAGCAAAAGTGAGAAAGAGAAGGTATAAGACGTTGGAGCATGGTTCGAATTGGGCATTAATGGCAGCTTAATTACTAATTCTAATTAACACTACTAAACCGACACTCAACACTTAAGTGATTCATGAGTTTAGAACTAAGCTAATGTGATTACATGGACTGATTCTCAACTCGTTTTAAGCTATCTTTCTAATTTCACTAGACAAAACACGCAAAAACCAGATTAAACTAATTGAGACCAAGGAATAATTTCCAAACAATATCACTTAGCTTCAGCTACAACTTTTAATGTGTTAAATACCCAATATGATCTTTAGTTCACGCGACATAGTCCAATTACGAAGTCCTATTATACAATCCAGGAATTTTGAAGAAAAAAAATACATATCAACATTAGACTAGACAAAATAATTGTATTTAACACCCATTTTGACTCTTAATAAGCAACAATCTAGGAGGGCAGGACTGGAGCACATACGCAATCAATTTCGTTGCATTTCCACATCAAAGTTACACTGAATCAACTTCAAATGGGTACATGTGGACTCGACTTTCAACTTCACTTGAGCCTAGAACGAAAGTACCTGGAAATGGCAATACAACGAGGAAGGAGTAGGTCAGCAGTAGCAGATGACAATCATAGCGGCAAATGGGAGTTCAAACAGCCACAATCACAACCAACTTCAAACCAGAGATGCCTCAGTGATCCAGAATTATTTTAATTCAAACGAGACCAATATAGCAACCCATAGACAATATAAATATGACCAAAAACGAACCCAGAAGATCAACCTACTCAACAGATAACACACAGTTGACTCAAACCAAACAGATTCAAGTTCAAATTGAGTCCAAAAACTCTGTAACTTTTCAAGTACCAAACCGAAACAGAGGATTACAATCTGTTTTGGTTTCCAATTGGTCTAAAGAGTTAAACTAATACTGAGGAAAGAAGTAATGTAACAGTGTTTTTGTTTTGACTCTCAAAGGTGCTCTCTTTTCTAATTTTTTTAAGGTCTAAAAGAAGAACTCATCACCCTCCAAGCTCTCTTTCAAGCTCTCCAAAAATCAGTCTCTTTTTTCTGATTCCAAAAAAAGAACCATAAAGCCCAAAGAATTTCCCTAAAACTGATTAAAGAACCCTTAACTATTCGAAAAAAACTCGATTAATGACCTGTGATTTTTCAGTCTCCTTAATTCTTTCTACAAAACTAATTTTTAAGCTTTCCAGACTGCCCTCAACTCTATCCTAAATCCTCTCATTTATACCCAACACAGACCCTCTTTCCTGCCTGTTTTACCACTAACCTATTAAAAAAATAAAACCCATGATATTCCCTGAGCACCCCACTACTAAGTGTCCCATTTCATTATTTAAATCAATTGTTATGGGTGCCTATTTGTTTAATCACTCCCTTTAAACCTCCCCATTATGTTTTGTTCCCCACAAATGCCTTATTTTAATGGTACACTAGCTTAGTGGGCAAGGCACTTAATCATTTCAAATTTCAAGTCCAAATTACCCCTGACTTCCCTGTGATTCACTGTCCTACCCTATTAGCTATAGTCAATTCATCTAATGAGTAGAACTTAGCTAATTCCTAACAACTGAATAATCTGACTCCTAATTCAACTGGACAGATCACAAAGCTTCAGTAAAAAAAAACAAATAGATCTCCTGATAACTAGACAAGCAAACACAAAGTATGAGTTCATGACAAGGGAAACCAAACATCACCTTAATATCCCACAGAATTTCAACAGAATATTGAGGCTGAAACTGAATCAAAATCACATTGGTACAAGGATTAAACTAATCATAATTCTAAGTCCAACCTATACAAAATGCATGATCACTGTCAGTATTGACAACGAGCCCTGACTGAGTGTCTAAGGATCAGTACATACAACACTCGACACCAAACCATTCGACGAAAATTACTGAGCTACAAAAAAATGATTTAACCAACGAAACTATTTATAACATATGTTATCAACTGACAGAAGAAAACTAGACCAAGTGGAAGGTCTGATGGAGAGGAAGAAAAGTAATGAACAAAAGACGAATTACAAACCTACTTTAGGCAAACGAATAATCGATTGAACTATTCAGACGAACATTGGAGTATTAATCTAACAAGAATCAGAAAAAGAGGCAAAATATTGACCGGATTAAGAACCTATAATTAACTTAAACTAAAACCTAAGAGAAGCTAATCACAACTTAACACAAACAAACGAACATATATAAAAAAAGGAAAAAGAAGACATTCAAGAAGACTTACTGATTTTTGGATTCCAAACAACATATTCTTGAAATAGATTTCCAGTTAGTATTATATGCCTATTTTGTTAGAAACAGGCCTATAATACTAACTAGAAACCAACTTGACCCTGACGACTTCGAAGCAGTCTCGAAACGGTTTAACTCGGATTTGGACCATATTGGTTAGGGATTGGGGGCGAAGGTGGTCTGGTGGATAGCTGGTGTGATTTTTGGGGTCATCGGACAAACTAGGGTTAGGGTTTGATCTTTCGATCTAACATTCGAGACAAACGGTGAAGATTTGAGGTCAATAGAGTGTGGATTTAGAACGGGGAAGAGTTCCTGGTCAAGGGGTGTTAATATGGTGGTCGGCGGACCACTGGCCGCCGGGTTTCATGCGAAGGGGAAAGGGGGTGGCTAGGTCGTTTGGTTCGTCTCTGAGTTGGAGACGAAAAATGGGGGAGGGGGTCTGGAAATGAGAGGGGTAGGGTATTGGGGGATCTTTGGTATATTGAAAAATGAAGACTTAATCTGGACCGTTTGATGGATGGAAACCAACGGTCCCGATTAAGTCACTTAACAAAACGGGGCCGTTTTGGTTAAGTACTGGGGCTGTTTGAACCGGGGAACGGGAACGGGTCAAGGAAGAGGTTATGGACCGTTGGATCAAATTAATCCAACGGTCTAGATCAAAACTGGCTTGGAATGGACCGGGTTGGGCATGCTTGGGCTGGGTTTGAGGCATTTTGGTTTGGGTTGGGAATTGGGGTGTGGTTTTGGTCCTCGTGGTTTCAAATTAAAGAAAAGACACAATTTGACTTCCGTCCTCTTTTTATTTCCTTTTTAATTTCATTTCCAAAACTAAATTCTAAAAATCCTAAATTATATTATAGAACCAAATTAACTTATCAAAAATATTAATTAACTTCTAATAACAATTATCACACATAATTAACTACCAATTTAAAATAAAATCACTCAATTTGGACATTAAAGACTAAAAATGCAAATTACATTATTTTTTGATTTTTCGTTTTTGTAAAGCACCCTTTATTACTCCTAATCGTAAAATTAAATCCTAGAATACAAATGCAACATTTTTTTTTGTATTTTCATCAATTTAAACAAATAATCATGCACACACAAACGCAAACAATAAGAGAAAAATAACACAAAATTCACAAAAATTGCTAGCAATACAAAACTATTTTATTTTGGATTTTTGGGAGTAATTATCATATAGGGCAAAAATCACGTGCTCACACTTAGTGATTCCCTGAAGGTTCTTGCCGAGTCCCTTTCCAGGCTCGTACCCGCACCAATTCAGGATGCTTTCAATCTTGTTGTCCCACCACTTGTCTTTGTCTACAGTGTTGACCCTTTCGATATGGTGGTATGTCTCTCCACCTATTCTCCTTCTGCCTCCGATCATTCGGATGGTCTTGCGACTGTATATGGGATTACTACCGTCGCCTTGAATGATCACTTACTGATGATTCCATTCGAACTTTACCGCCTGATGTAGGGTCGATGCTACGGCTTCAGCAGCGTGGATCCAGGGGCGTCCTAACAGCAGGTTGTAGGATGCCGGGACGTCTATTACTTGGAAGTTGACGTCGAACCACGTTGGTCCCATTTTCAAGCACAGGCTAATTTCTCCAATAGTAGATCTCTGGGACCCATCGAAGGCTTTGACATTGATAGCCCCGTCTTTGATCTCGTGCAGGCCTTTTCCCAAAGTTCTGAGAGTTACAAGTGGGCATATGTTGAGGCTGGATCCTCCATCGATCAGGACTCTGGTGATGAAATAATCTTCGCATTGCACAGTGATGTGCAGTGCCTTGTTATAACCCAAATCCTCTGGTGGCAACTCGTCTTCGTGGAAGGTTATTTTGTGGCTTTCCAGCACTTGCCCCACCATATTCGCCATCTCTCCTCGGGTTATATTGCTGGGCACATAGGCTTCGCTCAGTATCTTCATTAAGGCATTCTTATGATGATCTGAACTTTGCAGAAGAGCCAGGATAGATATCTGTGTTGGTGTTTTGTTCAACTGTCCCGCGACCGAGTATTCCTTAGCCTGTATTTTCCTCCAAAGATCGTCGGGTCCAATCACAATAGGCCGTCTCGAGGTTTGCTTTCTGGACTCGGCTAAGTGCTCTGGGGTGTAAACCCTCCCTGTCCTGGTCATTCCTTGTGCGGCAATCGTTTCTCCTGTCCTGGTCTTTCCTTTTCTCCTGGCCTCTACAGTGTAATCCCATGGTACGACATTCGAATGGAATGATGTTATGTCAGTCATTGGCATCGGAATAGGAACCCTTGGTGGTAACATAGCAAATTCAAAGGGTATAGGTGCCTCTGGAACTCCAAATTCAACTTCAATCGGCCCTGACGCCTTTGCAGAAAGAGGCGCTTCAAATTCAAGAGGTATCGACATATTTACCTCATCGTCCATGGTGGGTTGATTCTGCACAACAATTGGGTTAAGGGTAATTGCCGGCTTCTTTGGTTCATCCCCTTCAGCAATCAAACCTATTGACCCTTTAGGGTTCCAATCATCCTCGATCTCGATCATATCAATGTCTCCACCTTTATGGTCAGGCAGGGGGTTTTTGCGAACATTAGGAGGGGGCTCCTTTGCTACAATGACCTTATTATAGATCAGGGTCTGAATCTTATCTTTTAATGAACGACACTCGTCAACAGTGTGCCCCTTCATGCCGGAGTGATACGCAAAGGTCTTGTTGGGGTTGATCCACTGGGAGGGGTTTTCTGGTGTTTTGGCTGGGATAGGAGTGACATAACTAGCAGCTTTAAGTCTTTCATTTAGCTGGTCAATCAGTTCTGCGATGGCTGTGTATTGTCTGGGAGGTTTGCAGTCAAAATTTGGTCTAGGCCTTGGGAAATTTTGCCGGGTAGGTGGCCATTGTTAGTGAGTGGGTTGAGTGTTATAAGCTTAGTAAACAGGTGCTGGTTGAGAGTATCTGGGTGAAGTGGGTTGACATATGAGAGGTGGAGTAGATTGGTAAACGGGAGGTGGATAAGAGGATGCGAGTGCTTGGTAATTTGGGATAGGCTGATATGTAAGTGGAGGTGATGGGTAGGTGTGGTATTTTGGTGGTGATTTGGCTTCCTGTGCGATCATCACGGCA